>JAMPIV010003364.1:0-160798 GCA_024509875.1 Oreohelix idahoensis | reverse complement strand
AATAAAACCTTTGCTGAGGTCAATCTTGGAGAAGATCTTTGGCTTTGCCTGAGCTTGGTGAAAAACAAAACACAGAAACTGTTTTGGAAGAAGTTCCCGGGCTGGGAATTCCGTTACAAGCGTTTTAGCGCACCCTGTAATCAATGCACAGCCAAACTTCCTTATTGGGCTTCTGCAACAGCACTACACTCGAGCTGTAGGGAGATGTAGACTCACTGATAATTCCTGCCTGACGCAGCTTGTCTATTTCTCCGCGAAGTGCATCAGCTTTAGCATAAGGGATGGGGTAAACTCTGGTTTGAACAGGGGTCTCGTTTGTTAATTTCATATCAAATACAATGAGATTTGTTCGACCAGGTACATCCGTTAAGACTGCATTGTACTGTCTTAGTAGAGCCCTGGTTTCTGTTTGTTGTTCTGGTGAGAGATTGTCGCCGAACTTGACATCTTTAAAGGATTCTGTGGGTTGCAATGGATACTCCATGCAACCATCATCATCTTCCTCGTCTTCCGTTGCTATGGCGACAGCCAGGAGATGCTCGGAGGATGGCACCGGTCTTTCCAAATATTTCTTTAGCAGATTTATGTGGAAGACCTTCTCCTTTCCTTTGATGGAGATCTTGTAGTTGGTACGTGAGATCTTTTTAAGGACGGTAAACGGTCCTTGCCATCCGATGCGAAGTTTATTGCTCCGGTTGGAAGTAGGCCCAGTTCCCAATAGGACTTTGTCTCCCCTGGTTGTAGTTCTCTCTCTTTTTGCAGCTTTGTTGTATCTTTTAGTAATTTTAAGCGCGGGCTTTCTTAAGGTTGGTAGTAGCTAGATCCCATCCTAGCTTTAGCCTTTCCTTAAGCTCAGATACGTACTTGCTTGCAGAGACGACTGTCTCGTCAGCCTTCTGGTCTGTCAGGGACCGAAGTAAGGCCTCTAGTGCCCCTTAATAGTCTTGCCAAATAAAAGTGTAGCTGACGCAAAACCCGTAGACGCTTGGGGTACCTCTCGGTAGGCGAATAAGGCAGCCGATATATATTGGTCCCAGTCTTCCGGTTTCTCCTGACCAGGCATTCCGACGTAACATCATGGTGAGGGTACCGTTAAAACGTTCCGCGAGCCCATTTCCGGCCGGATGGTAGGGAATTGTGTGGATATGTTTGGCCCTCAAGATCTTAAAGATCTCCTCCATTAACAGGCTACGGAATTGGGATCCATTGTCCGTCAAAACTTGTTGAGGGAATCCCAACCGTGTAAAAATTTGCACAAGGGCTTCTGCGACATGCTTGGAATTAGTGCATGGTAGCGGTACGGCTTCGGCCCACATAGTGCAAGTGTCAACTAAGGTCAGGATGAACCTGTTCCTTCTTTTGGTCTTTTCCAGAGGACCAATAATGTCGACAGCAACCCGTTCAAATGGAGTCCCTACTATTGGCATTTGCCCCATAGGTACTGGGGGTGTCAAGTGCTTGGGTGCTACCCGTTGGCACTGGGCGCAGGATTTCACATACCTGACAATGTCAGAGTTCATTCCTGGCCACCAATAGTGGTTTTTTATTCGCTGAATAGTGGCGTTTTGTCCCATATGTCCGCTAAAGGGAAGAGAGTGCCCCATTTCTAAGGTCTGGCTTCTGTACTGCGTCGGTACTAGGAGCTGGTTATTCCCCGTGTCCGGGTTGCCCGTTCTACGATACAATACACCATCCTTAGAAAAGATGTCTTCGTTGTGTCTGGGGTCCTTAGCCATGGGCAGTTTTTTAAAGCAGGGCGCCAGAGTAGGGTCCTTTTGTTGCGCCTCCTTCAGTTCATTCGGCAACAAGTTTGGCGCAGGCTCCCTCTCCTTCTTGGCTTGCCCTCTTGTGGTTACCGCTGCCACAATCGGCTCCTTAGGTCTCCCAATGAACACATATCTACATCCCAGGATAACTGGGTAGATCGGATCATCCATTATGGCCGCTTTAATAACTCCTCTGACAAAGTCAGAGTGTATTTCTACCAGTGCGATAGGAAGCGACCTGGGTGCATCACTCCTGAAAACTCCACTAAGTTTGACGGTTTCCTCTGTCTCCTGACCGGGTTTGACTAGGTGCCTAGCGACAATACAATCAAAACTTAATCCAGTGTCAAAAAGACAAGTAGTGGAGGTACCGTTCAAAATTACAGTTCCTCGAGTTGAGGGTCGGTCCCCCTCAGGTTGAGAATCACTGACATTGACTCTACCTTTCGAGGCTGTATGCAAACATCCAATGCGGTTTGCACCGGTTTGTTTGCCCTGATCAGACGTTCCTGGTGTAGGGGTCTTCCCTTTTCCTTGACCTTGGTGGCCGCGCTGCCACGTAGGCTTGTTGGGTTGATCAGAATTGTTGTTGGGGGGGTATCGGGTTTTGTAGAATTTCGATTTTTTCCTGGGGAGGTTTCTGGGTATTGTTATCTCGTTGGTTATAATGTTGAGAGGAAGTGGAAGAATAGGATGCCTGCTCTAGATTCTGTTTTCGAGATGGCTCATCGGTGGGTTTACGTTTAGTGCTGGGAAGTTCGGCCATTGCATTGCTATAGCGTTCGGCTTTATTGAGTATGTCTTCAAGCCTGACTGCCCCCCTGTTCAGCCAAAAATCTACGAGTTTCATTCGACAAAGTGGATTTTATCTGCTCCACAAGAACAAGTTCGAGGAGTCCCTCATATGAAAGAGGTAGGTCAGATAATTCAATGCACTTTGTCAGATAACCCGTGAGACGTGAAGAGAACTGGGAAATGTTTCCGTGCTCTCTTTTCGGCTGTTTCTGAACAACTGCAGAAACTTTCGGGCAGTCATCTCAAACTGCTGTAGTAAGGCCTTTTTCAACATGTCGTAATCATGTTGATTCGGTCCCAGCTTTGTGTACACGTCATAAGCATTGCCTTTCAGTGACGTTGAAAGTTTGAGCGCCCAGCGGTACTCTCTAACCCATAAAGATTCGCGAGTCTCTCGAATTTTTCTAGGTAGCTGTCAATTTTTTCGTTAGGGCTAGGAAAAGATTCTAAAGAAAACGACATAGCAGTTAATTGGGCAGATTGAGTACTGGAGAGGTCCATTGATTGAGACTGGGGCGAAGACGGCTCTCCGTTAGTCGAAGTAGAGGCGCCCCGACTCTCTAGAGCCTTAAGCGCCAGTTGATGCTGTCTTTCCTTGTCTCTCTCTCTCTCTCTCTGCGAGTTTCCATCTCTGCTTCAATTTTCTTCTGTTCCAAAAGACGTTCTTCCGCTTCTTTCTTATCTGCCCTCTCCTGGGCTTCTCTCCTCTCTGTTCTTTCTTTCTCTTCCTTCCTCTCAGCTTCGGCTCTCTGTTGCTCCGCCTTCCTCTCCGCTTCGGCTCTCTGTTGCTCCGCGTCATATATTTCCAATTCCTGGTTAATAAACGCGTTTGCAGCTTCTGCATCTAATCCTGCCTCTTTCGCTTCCAGCCTCAAGATGGACCTCATCTTTATCCTCTCTGCCATTGTTAAAGAATAAGATGAAGTATGCTTAGAGAACTAGTAAGAAGAAACGCGAAAGGGAGGAACTCTGAACCGCTACGAGAAAAAAAAAACACAAGTATAAATTTACCTGTGTTACCTCCTACCTGTACTGTGCAAACTTATCGCTGCTATTATCTGGCAATTAAGGCTCTAAACGCAAGCGACTATGCCACTAAATGGTAAGTTACACTGGAAAAGAATCTACTTTTACTAACAGTAGAGAAAAATTTATATTAAAACAATTTAAAAGGAAAAAAAAATTTCCCCTAAATTTTAAATCTCTGACAACAAACTCCGTCCCTAAAGTCAATTATTGAGATGAGACGTTGTTAACTTAATTTTTAAAAATCAGAACAATCCGTCTTTAGCTAAGCTCAACTCTTCTTAACTTCAAAAACCTTAGTGACTGTAAAACAATCACGCAATCCCAGCAACTTTTATAAAGAAAGAAATATAATTATCTCCGCCAGAGGATAATAAAATAGCAAATGTATTTGTTTATCTGTACTTTCTACTGCTGTGGAGAGAAAACAACCTGTAAATAATGCTTGTGTGTGGACAACCCAAATACTTAAAGAACGTGTGTATAGTGGTGTAATTATTTAATTTATTTCCTAATTCACAAAGACAAATCATTCACACAAAAAAATAACAAGTTTGGGAGGGGGTGAAGAAGATTGGTATCGACTAAGCCCTTCCCGCTCATTAGACAAAGACAAACCCAGTCCAGAGATAGATAATATCAGGAACACGGGTACGTTAACCTAACAGTAAAGTTAATTACTCTGAAAGAGGTGTTACCAAGTTAGGTATAAGTGATTAAAAAAAAACCTGTTCTTCCCAGCTGTTCTTCCCTTTACTAAGCAAATGGAAAGGAGGTGGTTTTAAACAGAGTTAACAAATTATCAACTATCCCACTTAAAGGGGAACAATGTAGGGTATACAGAAAAGATATATGTTACCAGGTAAGCAAGTTAACAAAATGGTCACACAAAAGAATTAATTTCCTGTCATTCATACACGCGCTAGCAAAGGCCTTCACTCATCTTGCTCTCACTTACCGATTGTGAAAAAATCTTGCACTCCATAGAATAACACAACAGCAGTTACACCTCAACTAAATGTATGAGTGTTTGTTCAAGTTCTAGCCCCAGATTATCGGGTAGGCGGTCAGCACATAAAAGGATCCCGTAATCGCTGGAAAATGAATGAATCTGTAGTTGTGTCTCTTTTCTTTAATAACAGTTTCTATGGGAGGGCACGGTCTCTGATACCGGGGTGAGGATGGTGTGGTCTATTTGACTATGCCGCTGATAATAAAATTCTTACGCGTGCTGGTACACTTTATCCGTGAGGTATGGTTTAAGTCCAGTGAGAAAACTAAGTCACATCACTGTTCAGGAAATTATGAATTATCTCTCTGTGTCAGTAAACTAACAAAGCTCGGGCCAGTGTTCTTCTTCCCGTTACGACTTAAGTTGTTTGATGGTGCGTTAAATTTGTCTTTGGGTGTGCTTTCTTTGCTATAAGTTAGATAGCGGAATTCCAAACATAGAATCGCCTCAAAGATTAAAAATTTACACAGTCTCAACAAGTTCTGCGTCAGGGGAACTCTACACACTGTTTATGCTTTGCTTTGCTTAGATTGATTTCGTTCTTTATTGCTTTCTTAATGCTGGGATCGCACAGGTTACGATCACTCTGTATGAAAGAAAAAAAGACATGTAATATACCGAAAACAAATAACCTTCTAAAGCGCGATGAATTTCCCGTTAAGCCTATTATATATATGCTCGCGTATTTAATTATGTATTTAATAAACACTGCGCGAGTTCTAGTGGTTAAAAACACACATCTATAAAACTAGGACTTAACTGAATTTATTAATTATAAATTCCTTCGCGACTTTAAAAGTTAATTTAAGCATCTATTATCTTTTAAAATAATATAATAGATAGATCATTATATTTAAAACTGGAACTCTTGAGATGGTTTAATTAAATAGATTTAAATTAACACAGAATCCCTTTAAATAGAATGACTGAGCTAGACCACTGATCACTTTACACAATATATATTACCGCTTTGCACAGAAATAGAAATCACTGCAAATATATATAAAATCCAGGGGAAAATCTATAACAAGATTTCAATAAAGCTAGTGCTTCTGTAAAGGTCTGGCCAGCGAGTGATAACGTGTCTAGTTCTACATGGTCTATTTAGCTAAAATGAAATGTAAGTTGAGTGGGACATGATAAACTTGACAACTTATTTGATCTCACGAACTTTTGGGGATCTGACCGCCAAATCAAGAGAAAAAGCCGCCCCCTGGTCTTCGTATCCGCTCGCTGCTGCCCGTTTCGCTTTCCCCCGTTCGCTCGGTTCCTCGATTGACACCGAGACGCGAAGTTAGCGGCAAGCAACTGCGTCTCGTATCAGGGAAAACTACTGTCTTTGATAGCGCCGATAGTCTCCCCTAAGATCCCTCGGGCTGTCTCTTAGATCTCGTGCCGCCTACTAAATGAGTCCCGGTGGAATGCGTTCTGGCAAACGAAAAGTTACAACAAATGTTCAGGGGTTCTAATGTTATGAAAAGCTAAAGGTCCCTTAAATCATCCATCATATCAGGGAAAATTCACTTGTCAAACTAGACGTACGTCACAGTTACAAAAGGTTATATTTGGGTATATAGGGTGTTAATGTCTTCGCTGGTATCACGTTCCTAGTCCTGGAGATGATTGGTCCTGAAAAGGACCACTGGCTGCCTGTTCGGTCTCTACTAGTCGTTGTCTGTTTTGGCTACGTTTTGTTCTATGGCTGTTGCTATTATCTTTGGTAAGACGCCCATTATAGTTTTGATGATTATTTGATGTTCCGCTTCTTTTCTTCTTTCTTGATTTCTTGTTAGTACTTCTACGATTTCGGTTATTATTTTGTCTTTAGTTTCTTTGTTTTGCTCTCTACTTTTTGTAAGGATATCCTCAACGATCCTTCTCTCTGTTTCAATTCTTTTAGTTTTCGTTCTCTTCCTTTAGCTCTGCGAGTTTGGCGATGTCGACTTCTATCTCGTGTTTGATGTATTTCATTTCCTGTAACATTGCCTGGGCGCTCTGTAAGGCTCCTATTGTTTCGTCTCTTATGGCATCTGAGTCTTCGTTGTGTTGCTTGTTCGTCTCGACTTTGAGTTGTTTTATGTCTCGCATCTCTGTGGTTAGTTTTACCAGCTGGGCTCTTGTGTGCTGTTCCTGTTTGACATTGCTGCCTGAAGCCACTCGGTTTCTTGCTTCTCTGAAGGAGATGTTTTTTGTTACCGATTCCTTCAGTATAGCCTTTGTCTCATAGAAGATCGGACATCCACGGTATCTTGCCCCGTGGTTCCCGAGACAGTTTGCGCAGGTTCTGTTGGAGTTGCGTACTTTATAGTTGGTATCTTTTTTCGCCTGAGGACATTCGTTGTATGAGTGACTTCCCGCACAGTACCGACAAACTGTATCTTTTGTGAACCATTTTTATACTAGGTCACTTTCCGGGTCATTTATTCAGGTCAGAATACGCGACAGACACGGGGGAAGACCAGTAACAAAAGCCAGGCTGAGTAAAGCCGTACTTTAACTGGTAGAACACAGCTTCGGAAATAGGCCGAGCTGGCACAGGTAACCTTGCTAGCTGTCTGCTAGTCCATTAAGTTTGTCCACGCCAGCAATAAAGCACAACGCACAAGACCAGATCGGCTACTTCTGCCGGTTGTTTGATCTTCCCGCATGCGCCCCCCAACCCCCGCTTACCCAGAATAGAACAGTTTGAAAAGAACAAATTGGAAATGTGCTTACACGTTGGAAAGATGCCCTGAGATCAAGGCTATGGGGCATGTAACAGATGCTAAAAACAAAACAAAAACTCACGGTAGCCAACGTTTATCGACGTCAGAAGTGCCTTATTTAACTAATTAAAGGTCAAGGTAGTCTTATCTCAGATACCACCGTGGGAAGTGAAGTGTTAGGTCCAGCCTTATGAGATTGGATGACTAGTTCCCTTCCTCGCCGCCTTTGCTTTCCCTAACTCAAGAGCAGAGCCAGGTACCCATTCACATCTCTGTAAACTAGAGCGTGACGCTACCAGGCTTCGATCCCGGAACCCGATAACGTTGATGTCGAAAGGCCAGCGTTCTAACGATTTAGCCAATCGGACGCTATTTAACAAATACGATTTCTATTTATAGAAATAAAGAGGGAAATCCAAGACGTGTTAGTCGTAAACAATTAATGAAAGTAGGTGAATGATAGGCATTCGCAAGAAAGAAAGAAAGGAGGGCATTAGAGATTATACAACATAAAGTAAGAAAAGTGATTGACACACTGGAGACTGAATTCCAGGCCATCCTAACGACGCCGTCGCCTAGTTGCGAGAGTGACGGTGTTACAGCAGACTGCCAGTTAAGCAGCACAAAGAAAGAGTTACTGGAGGTAGTCGCTTTCAAAACAAAACACTATATATATATATATATATATATATATATATATATATATATATATATATATATATATATATATATATATATATATATATATATATAAGTCACGGATTTACTCCCCTTGCTCTGCAATGATGGTCCATCAGTGGCCAAACTTCATA
The DNA here is from genome assembly GCA_024509875.1 of Oreohelix idahoensis. Lineage (NCBI taxonomy): Eukaryota > Metazoa > Mollusca > Gastropoda > Stylommatophora > Oreohelicidae > Oreohelix > Oreohelix idahoensis. The sequence goes on along the minus strand of JAMPIV010003364.1, from coordinate 152,682 downwards.
GTATCTATTGAGGGTCTTTAAAGTATTTTCCTCTCCCCCTGGACTGATTTTTTCCAGCCGGCAGTGGGTACAATTTTGGACGTATTGCCTTATGTCTGTAGCGAAAGGTTTTCCTAGTGTGATGATAGTGGTAGAGAAGAAGTAGAATCTCTCTCCAGAAAGTATGAAGTTCCAGTGCCCGAGAAGTACACTGGTATCACAATTGAGCTACGGCTGTGAATACTCTGAGCTGGACAATAGATTTAGGCTTCAGAAGTATACGGTGCCACTTTCGCTATAGTAACCCTATGTGATAATATAATTAAATTAGAAAAAGTAACTCAACATTTAACAGTTAAAAATTTACCAAGTCAAATGAGCACAATTTCATAATTTATTATGTACGAGTACATCTATATAGTCTTGTAATGAGAAATGGGTGTTGGAAGATGATAAAATGTATGAGTATTTATAGTTACAAATTAAAATAAATAATCGTAAAAATCTTGGATGAATCTGCCAATGAATTTAGAACAGTCTGTCACAGTATTATTTTGTATATATATCTTGCTTTCTAGTCTTTAGCTGTTATTATCTTCGACATTCGATTTAAAAACTGCTCACAGGATTTGCTGGATTGAATACACATAAACTCATCTGGTATTTGTTCGAGGTTCGTGAGACACACTTGAATCAAGAGACTGTCCTTCAGCCCGCCCTATAACTACGGGGACTAAGGTGTTGAAGATTGGTTGACCTCTAGGCTTCAGTTAGCAGGATCAACGGTCCTCAAGTCTTTAGTTAAATTCGGTCAGGAATGATCATAAAACTCTATCATAAAAACCTGGAACAAAAGGTAATAGGTGGCCATGGTGTTCCAACAATCTCACCACCCACTGCTGTTCATGAGGCGACCATGTCTTCAGTGTTTGTATATAAATGAATGATTCATGGTGGTATGTTACAGAGAAAGCATGATAAGATACTGTCCACTGTGCAGAAAATAACAAAATACATGAATAAATCACATGTTATGTTACATGGGTAAGATATAACCTTTGCCTTCCACTTATGGATGCCAAGTCACTTATGTACTTGCTGGTATGTCGTAAGCTTCCAGGCAAGAACTAGCCATGATATATTTGGCTAACCAATTAATGGTTATGCTTCCTGACAATGCCGGTGGAGGTTATCTCTGGTTAGCGTCATTCCCTTTTTATTATGTCTGATACAATCAAATCGTAAATAAAATCTGAAATGAAATGATATTACATTATTAGCTAACTTTTAGCAGATGTGATGACGATGAAAAATGTTAATTATTTTTAAAACTATTTATATTTGAATAATATCCTTTTGGAAATAATTCATAGTCTAGCTCTTTTGGTGAATTATTATTATTTAAATGTATTACAACCAAGCTTGCTCTTGTAGCTTTAAATTTTCTTTCCTGTAAATGCAAACTTTTAAAGTCGGCCATTCCTGTATTCGCTATTTTCTACCGTCATCAATACCGTCCGGCTGAACGTAATTCACATTTTTCCGCCTTCTTCAAACTTCAAAGCAAGATCCGTCGCCTGTTATCCCTGCGCTGTGTGTGTGTGTGTGGCGCTACAAATTTTTTCACAAACAAAGCAAAAGGTACCAAATCTCGCGACAACTTCCACTCCTCGTCCTGGCCAAAAGTGGTGTGCATTTATATTGCGCATCGTCGCTCCTAATGACATGTGTTTCCCTGAGAACGGTACATGCCCAACTCTCATAATCGGAGATATTAAGGGGAGAGGCACCACGAGTTGCTTCGCCTGTCTCGTTCGTCGATAGAGAACTCAATCTTCTTTGTAAAATGTTCCAGCCGAAGTATGGGACTGTGTTCTATACCGCTGTTCAGAGCAGGGCGCTAAGGTTACATCATTAGCTTGCGCTTTTTTCAGCTCTTCTGTGCTGAGGAGAAGTAATGAATAAATACCTGAGCGCTCCATTGTTGGGAGTTGTGTGCTCTGCTCCATCTCCTTCCTCATAGATACATTATGGTTTTCACCCTTCTGGTTTTCCGGGTTATGGCAATGTCGTACGGAAGGTTAATTGTTTTATTTGTCACGTCTAAGTAGAGTGGATGTCGACAGATACGCGAGAAAAAGCATAGAAAATAGATTTCACATGTGGTAGATTGAGGGAAAGATATGTCTCTGGAGTGATTAGGTTATCTGCTCCAGCCTATCCGTACGACTGTACTTTATTAACAGACAGCCTTGGCCTCCCTATCAAGAATAGATAAGTTACTCTACACATACACAGATATGTGACAACAAGACACACAAACGTGAAAAACTACGGATAAATGGGTATGGGTCTGCCCAACAGAAAAAGGTAAGTTTCTTTGTAGTTTGTTCTCATTTAAACTCTTACTTACTTAATCGTTCCCCTTCTACCGTAAGATGTAGAGGTTTGGAAGAGAGAGCGCCAGACTATCCTATCGGCTGTCTTCCTCCTGGCCTGGTTCCATTCTAGTCCTCGAACCTTCAAAGATTGTCTAATGTTGTCCTCCCAGCGGACTCTGGGTCGTCCTGGGGGTCTGGATTCCTGGCTCTCTGCTTCCCATGCTTGTCGTGGTAGCCGATCTTCTCCCATTCTGCAGACATGGCCAAACCATCTCAGTTGGGACTGTTCTACTTGGGTCTGCAGGGGGTGGGATTTTAGGCCTTGACATATCGTCTGGTTGCAGACCATGTTTCTTCTTGTTACTTCAACCACCTTCCTCAGATACCTCATTTCTGAGGTTTGGATCTGGCTTTTGTGGGTTGTAGTCATTGTCCATGACTCGCATCCATATGTCAAGACTGGGACATAGGTGGAGCGGTATACAGCCATCTTCGTTTTCTTACCAACCTCTCTCTTGCTGAGGAATCCTCGATTTATGGCCTGAAAAAGTCTCCCAGCTGCTGCTTTTCGAGTGGCCAACTCTTCTTTGATGCCTCCCTTTCGGTCTATAATCATCGGTCTACCATTTAAACTCGGCAACATCAAAATATCTAAAGGAAAAGATCAAAGAGTCATTTACATACATATAAAATAAAGCAGACAAAGTGCACCCTCCCCGAATGGAGAAAAACCAAAAATTAATAACCCAAAGGTTGAAGGTTTGCACTATGTTAAAGAAAGAACAGTATTGCTACTCTATGAGACCCAGTAAAGTAAACAACATTTAGACAAATCAGATACATGGATAGTTTCTAGCAAACAAGGAAAATACTCACGCATTCTCTTAAACAGTGGCCACTCTCACACTCTTTCCTAATTCCTGGTATGGTAGGTCTGCAATATCCCTTGGTAATAGAATTAGTCTATGAGTATATTATCTATCTCACTTAATATTCTGTCACCCTGGTTGTCGCAGATCCAAATTGGCCCCAGTTCATCCCAGAACTAACTAGTGAGGTGAACGTCTAATATGGTGCTTCTCCTGGATATAAGTGTTACTACAGATAATGAAAACTGTGAGAGTTGTTGGGGTTCACTCTGTCACGGGGAAAATACTTCCAGTATTGGGAAACATCTGGTTGCTAAAAAATTGTTACATGTGATGATGATGGTTCTTCTATCGGCCAGCTCTGTGTTAGAGCACCGATTCTGCACAGCGTATGTATCTAGGGAGATACTCCACTGAAATTACAACTGTCGGGAGTCGGGAACGAAAATAATGTTATATGTACCACCGAGGCTGGTAAAAATATAAATCTGACGGTCAGCGTACAATGTTAATTACTATTTAATTTCTCCATACGCGCTCCATAAACAATGATCACCTGTCATTAAATAGCTATTAAATTGTCGGCGTTTGATAGTTTTGTCGTATTGTATTAAAATAATAGACACTATAATAACAAATATACACAGTGAATAATAATAATAATAAATTCTTTAAGCACCAAACACTGCGCATAAGGCAGAAACCAGTGCTCTCCAGGTTGTTCGTTGTGACGCCACTCCTCTTAGCTCTTGCACATTATTTAGGCCCAACGTTCTTCCTTCTCTTATTATTGTTCTTCTGAGTGTTTCTTTTGGTCTTCCTTTTTTCCGCTTACCCTCAGGAACCCAAGTGAGCGCCTGTAGTGGTATTCTGTTGTTTTGCATTCGTAGGACATGACCGATATATGACCATCGTCTTTTCCTTATATAGTCGGAGACATATTTCTTCCTAGAGTCTTCTCTTATTTGTCGATTAGTCTTGAATTCTTTCCAACTGATGTTCATGAGTTTTCTAAGACATTTGTTCTCGAATGTATTCAGCTTGTTCTCCAATGATTTTGTTATTTTCCAACTCTCACAGCCGTATGTTAACACTGAGATAACATTTGAATTAAACAGACGAAGCTTGGTATGTATATTCAATGATCGTAATTTTCCAAATGTTAGATAATCTATTGAAGGCGCTAGCTGCCAAAGCAATTCTAGTATGGATTTCTCTTGTTGTGTCACCATCCTGAGTCATTTAACTGCCTAAATAATTGAAACTTTCAACTTTCTGTAGTTTTTCCCCGTTCAAGATGATATCAAAGGTCTCGTTAGAAAAGTTCATAGCTTTAGTTTTAGAGGCATTTATTTGGAGACCTATTTTAACCGAGAGATGACACAAATTATTTACTGCTTCTTGGGATTGTCTGGGTGTTGAACTTAAGAATGCTAAATCATCTGCGAAATCCAGGTCCCCCAGGAATTTTCCATTTGTCCATTTTATACCTAATTGTTCATTGTGGGTATAGTTTCTCATAACCCAATCAATAGCTATTCCAAAAAGTAGTGGTGACATAATACAGCCTTGTTTCACCCCTGTTTCTACTGTAAACCATTCTGTATTCCCTTTATTTGTTCTAACACAACATCTTGCATTGTCATATAGCGCTTTGATTATATTCACATATTTTGTTGGAAAACCATAGATTGTAAGTATCTTCCACAATGATGGGCGGTGTAGACTATCAAAGGCTTTTTGAAAATCGACGAAGGTGATAATAAGTGGCGATTGCATTTCCACTGATTCTTCTATAATTGTTCTTAGTGTGAATATTTGATCAATACATGATCGTTTCGGCCTGAAACCCGCTTGTTCTTCTCTGATCTTTCGTCAGCATGCAATTTAAGTCTTTCTAACATCATGCAACATAATAATTTTCCAGGTACTGATAATAGAGATATACCACGCCAGTTATTACAGTCTGATAGATCACCTTTCTTCGGTAACTTTACAATAATACTGTCTTTCCATTGTTGTGGTGGTAGTTCTTCTCTCCATACTTCATTTATAATATCTAAAATTCTCAAGAGGTTGTTGTCTTTAACTGCTTTAATCATTTCCCCTGAAATTTCGTCAACTCCAGCAGCTTTAAAATTTTTTAATCTTTTAACGGCGTGTTTGATCTCGTCCAGCGTGAATTCATCGCAAGTTATTGGCAAGGTGGTTGTGGGTGTTTCATTATTAAAATCAGGTGTTACTGTTGGTGGTGGTCTGTTTAGCACCTCCATGAAGTGCTCAGCCCATCTCTTCATTTGTTCTTTTTCTGTTGGTATTGAATTCCCTAATTTACCTTTAACAGGTGTTTCCATAGCAGTAGGCTGGTGACATAGTTGTTTTGTAATTTGATAAAGGCACCTACTATTACCAGTTCTTACAGCATTTTCAGCTTCTACGGCCAGTTCATTGATGAAATGTCTTTTATCTCTTCGAGTTTTTGTCTTCACTTCTTTATTTAACAAGTTATAAGTTAGTTTGCAAGATTCAACTGCATTATGTGTACTTGCCGCTAGTAGTTTAAGTTTTGCTGTTTTCCTTTCTTGTATTTTATCCCAAGTATCTTCTCTCATCCATTTTTTCTTTTTATGTACTAGGTATCCGGTGGTCGCTACAGCTGCTTCTGTCATTGCTGTTCTCAGTTGTTCCCATTTAGTATCGATTGTCTTGGTGGTGATATCGTTGTCAATTTTGCCTAAAGCATCGAAATAGTTGTTCATTTTGACATTATATTCCTCCTTTATATCATTTGATTGCAGTCTGTGTACATCTATTCTTCTATTTGTATTCGGTTGGTATAACTTCTTCAGTTTAATTCTCAGTTTAGCTATGCAGAGGTTATGATCGCTTCCGATCAGTTCTTACATTCCAGTATCCAATTTTAAAAATCTCCTTAGCCCCCAAGATATTAGAATGAGTCATGTTTACTGTCGAGCCTGGTTCTGTTTCCTATACTCCCACTATCAGTCGCTTTAATGCATATACGTCCGGTCAGCTAAACCGTCGGGTTTATCTCTCTCCTGTAGAGATTAAGTGTCGCGTCTGCCTACACTGTTAACCTAATTACAGTCTAAGGTATGTGAGTAGTGGGTGGCGTGATTTAACATTTTAATTAAATATCTGGTATGGAATCGCTACGCGTTACTTTATTTCACTAGTTTTACTAGCGAGAAAAATCTAAGTGAAAAATAAATGTTAAAAGCTATCACTTTTTAAATCATTGGCACTATTATCCTTTAACCAGAAAATACAGAATGAAAATCTCCACGAATACTAATACAGCATATCCACAAGAATTGGGTTCTAGGACTGCGCGCTAGAATATTAATTATTCCGACTGACTTCTGATAGTTGGGTTAAGAAAACATCAGTATGTGTATCATTAAATTGCTCTGATCTCTAATGTTGTTAATTTCACGCTACTGTGAGAACGAAGAATTCAGAAACTAGCGCTCAAGATGAAAGCTTACGATTCGACTACCATAATCTCTCGTCTGGTGCTGTTGACCGACATCAGAGGCTTTACTTACGTCTAACGGGTTACTTGTTAAAATGTCCGTGACTCGAGATCAAAGAGCACAGGGGATTATAAACTTTCCCTGAGTAAAACTTCAAAAGGGTCTGTGTTTCGACTCTCTCACGTGCTGTCTGTCTGAGAGGTAATGTGACAGATGAAGCTCGCGTGAGTGAACGAGGTACAAACAAATCTGATTTGCTTTTCTGTTATGACTGACAGGTCACGAAGTTTGTAAACACTGTGTTAGCTCGTGTTAAAAGAAAAGAGGCGTGACGAAAGAGTAGCTGTGTAAGTGAAGACAGTATAATGCATGTTTTTAGCTAGCAAATCACAGAGCAGCTATGAGGTTATAATAGACTGTCAGATTACTGTAGACTGTTTTTCAATTACACGTCACAGGCAAACAGAACAATCTTTCACGCGTTGTCGAATGTCGCATTGCATGCTCGGCCAGAAGTATTCGATGGAAACATGCCTCATTAAAGCACGTTCTCCTCGATAAAGTTGTGACTGGGGCAGATGCATTTGTTGCATCAGGAGGGTGCGATAGGAGGCTGGGACAACTAATTGTCTATTGTTTCCTACCCGTCAGTATACTATCCCCTTCTCCCCATAATATGCTCCCTGTGGAGTAAGGGAATAGTTTCCATACAACCTTGCAAAACCAAACAAGGCTTTAGAGTTTTGTCATTCTTTTGTGTCTTCTTCAGCTCCGATAAGTTCGGGCTGATTAGAGATGAGAGCTAAAGAGCCGATTGAGAGTTTCATGGGTTCTTTCTCTCTCTCTCTAACTCTCTCTCTCTCTCTAACTCTCTCTCTCTCTCTAACTCTCTCTCTCTTTCTCTTTCTTGCGTGGACCTGGAATCACGCGAGGGATCCCCAAGGAAGACATATTTCCTCCCTTGGATATGAGGATAGATTAAATCATCTAACACTGTTGCTTTGATTTCTCCCCGGACAAATCGGGTTGAAACCTCAGCTTCCAGAGGCCCCCGTATTTCTACAGTTTCACCAGTGTACTGGTGGGCCTTCACTAAAGATGGCGAGACTTGAGCTTCGCATTCTAAACCCGAGTCATATAAACAGTATACGGATTGGTTACCACAAGTTACATGCTCTTTGGTGGGGTGATGATTGGGGTTTTGTTGGCATGTCGGGAGATCCTGTTCCACTGTCGATCTCGTTAGCAGTCATGCAACGTTACAAGGGTAAGTTTTCGGCGTCTTACAGTCCAATGTGAAATGTGTGCCATTTTTGCATGGTCCACACCATCGCTTTCCAGTTTCCTGTACGTGATTGCTCCGTTTCTGCGTGGTCTGTCCTGTGGTTATTGTGCCTTTTTGTGTGTTGTATTGTTCGTTGCTTGCACATCCGTGGATGGACAATCTGTTTGGTGGGGACGATTATAGAGGTCGCATTTCCTCGTAGGGTTAATTTCTGCCTGGGGGGCTTTGGTACCTTTCTGCGAAGGGTACCACCTGCTCAAGAGTTTCGGATTCGTGCTCCGCCAGGAACCGTCTCATGTCAGGGGTAAGCAACTTATTGAACTGCTCCATGCACGGCTGTTTGTACCCTATACCAGAGCGCTCTTTTAGTTTCGGTGACCGGAATTCTGACACCGGGTATAAAATTTTCATGTGCACCGTAAACGACTACTGAGGGTTTTGGCGGGGAAAATCAGCTAATGTGTGTGTAAAATCAGTAAAATATAAATAATTACACACTCGTTCTGGATAAACACAGCGCTAAAATTCTTTTCGTGTACTATAACTTTGTTCTGTGTTCTATTTTTGATTGCATTTTTATTTGATTGAAATTATATTTGACGGAGTTACAGACTTTTGAAAACAGAGTCATCATTTGAGGAAATTCATAACAGAAGTAATATTTTTATTAATGTAATATCTAAAAATCGGCCCATTCGTATGAGTTTATAATTATAAAGACTTCTCGAAGGGAAGCTAAAGATTATTTCCACATACTTTTTTTTGGTTTCATATCTTGAGAATGTGTGGTAGTCAGTTTTGTGAGTTTGGCATTACAAGAACAAGCAAATTGTCACCAGATTTTATAACATTTAAATCACTGCAAACGCATTCCTGATACTCGCAAATCTTAAATAAGGTTGTAAAAAAATAACTTTTTGTAAAGATCCATCTGTTTTTGCATTTTCATTCATTTATAATGATACTTAATTAGACGTATATGAGCGTCAGAAAACATGTAAAGCTATAGATAGATTACTTCCAAATACTTTGATCTATCTTTCAAGTCTTGTTAATCTTGTAATAATAATAGTTGCCTATCGCAAGCGAAGATGGTGACAGCTTCAGACTTGAATTGTGAAACATCAGTGCCGTGATCTCATGTGGCTAATTAGTCCTATTTTGGCCCTACAGGCCATGCCACATACGGGGCACACATGGTTAGAGTCGATAGTAGTGTTGCTGCGCAGTCTGACTTTTCTTGCAGCAAGCTTGCCTTCTGCCTTATTAGCTAAATTCTGTTCTGCAATGCGAGCGCCTTGAGTAATGTTTGTCCGCCAAGCACAGAGATCATCTGTGATAGTCTCCCAGGAGGAGACATCAATTTTGAAGCTGCTCAACGATGCTTTCAGTGTGTCTTTGAAGCGTTTATTTTGTCCCCCTACTGTTCGCTTACCCATAGAGAGTTCGCTGTACATCAACTGCATTGGGAGGCGTTTTTGGGGCATGCGAACAACATGTCTGGCCCATCTAGTTTGGGCCCTCTGCAGCAATGTGTAGATGCTTGAGATATGTGCTCTGTTGAGGACCTCAGAATTAGATACTCTATCATGCCACTTGATTCTGAGTATCCTGCGAAGACAGCTCATGTGGAAATGATTAAGCTTCTTTGGCGTGTCTGCTATACACTGTCCATGTTTCACAGGCATACAGGAGGGTAGTGAGCACTATTGCATGATATACTTTTATCTTGGTGGCGGCACTAATTCCTTGTCGATCCCAGACATTTACTCTTAGTCTTCCAAAAGCTGCACTTGCCTTTGCAATTCTGTTGTTGACCTCGGCGTCGATATTCGCATCTTTGGTAAGGGTACTGCCTAGATAAGTGAAGCTGTCCACCACTTGGAGACGTTGGTTCTTTACTGTGATATTTGGTTCACAGTAAGGTTTCCCAGGAGCAGGTTGCAACATTACTTCAGATTTCTTCGTATTGATGGTAAGACCAAAGTCATCACACGCTACAGAAAGCCTCCTCATATTGTTCTGCATGTCTAGTTCTGTGCAGGTGTTGAGGGCACAGTCGTCCGCAAAGACAAGGTCAGAGATCATTGTTTCATTCACCTTTGTAAAGGACTGTAATCGTCTCAAATTAAACAGCTTCCCATCTGTCCTGTATCTGATGTGTACGCCGTCACTACTGCCATGCGTAACGTTAGACAGCATGGCAGCAAATATCATATTGAATAGTGTCGGAACGAGCACACATCCCTGTTTGACACCGTTTGTGTTAATCTTGTATTTATAATATGAATGTCTTATTTTTATTGTGTGTGAGATAAGGACTGTTCCATTAGTGTTCTTTGGTAGACAACCCTGTGCACACGACGGCTGCCAAAGAATTCTAAGTAACTGTTTGTATATCTTCTTTCATTCACAGATAAAGCATTCTACAGCCTGGTGTTAGACTTGATACTCCCAAATATTCCATTATCTTTATACATACACAGGTAAACTATACTACCTAACAACGAAATGGAACATACTTTTCTGCATCATATGATTTGTGCCAGTGCACTGTGCAGATCCTGTGGCAAGAGAGCATTAACTTCCAAAACAAAAAGTTCAAATCATAAAGCACTAAACTGTTCTAATTACGTTAGTGATCTGTTCTTTGTGTTTGGAATTAACGTATCAGATGATAAACCCACAGAGCATTCGACTATATTTTGTAAGAAGTGTTACTTACGAATACAGAACTCAAAAAGGAGGCATAATGAGAAGTGTCTTGAAACAGCCAAGTTACTATCGGAAAACAGTCAGCACATCTGGAAAGACTATGACCATAATTTAACTATAAGTGAATGTCAACTGTGTAATTATTTTGCAAAGACATCTTTTGGTGTTTTAAAAACAAAAAGCTGCTCTATCCCCTGTGATGTTCTTTCTGACCCCTCCATGTCTAGTCAGTCAGTTAGCTGTAGTCAGTCAGTTAGTTGTAGTCAGTCAGTTAGTTGTAGTCAGTCAGTTAGCTGTAGTCAGTCAGTTAGCTGTAGTCAGCAAGATTGATGTGCCTGCTCACACTAGTGATGATATTGTTCAGCTGGAGGTTGATGAGTCATCTCACATTAAAGGCGATACCATTATTCATTTGTAGGTGGATAACACTACTCACCCTAGCATGCCAGTTTTTGTTGCTACATCTACACCTACCAAGTCAGTTATAAATACGACAAGTATATCCACCTCGCCTGTCTTCAAAAGCGACATCACAGTACAACAGTTACTTGCGAAGCCACCTTCACAACCACTAACACAAGAGGAAAAAACCCTATTCACATCCATTGTTAGAAAAAAACTAGAAACAGCAAAAAATAATATCATAAAATGCAAAACAAGAGGACAGCCTATTGTACTACAAAAACTAATTAAACATAGAAGAGAAACATCAGTCACCAGAACGCCAACAAAACGTAAGCGATCTCATTTCTCCACATTGTTAGGAAACATATTGCTGGAACATCAACTGATTCATTAGACCTGCAGCAGGCACATGAACTACAACGCTGTTCAGAAACGTCACGTCAGGAAATTTGCAGGAAAGCAGGCATTGAAAGTAGAGTTAGAATATCCAAAGAATTAGCAATAACCATGAAGGAAACAGTAGGTCTTACATGGGCACAGGAGAGAAAAAAGAGAATTTTGAAAGACGCGCCAGCGGTATTAAAAATATAACTTCACAATTAAATTTTATAATGAAAGCTCATTTGTTACAAATTTCTCCATCTGTGAATGTACAGATTCCTCGTATAAAAAAGGAAGTGTGAATGATAATTGAGCGAAATTTTGGGGCTAGAGCAAATTATGGCAGTTGTTGCGTGAGAGTGACAGGATTAACAGAGTGTGGAAATCATTTAATAGATGTATGTTTTATTTATTAAATTGAACATTTCGTTTTACTCATGACTATACTCATTTTTACATGACCATCGTGATATATGATTGAGATAATTGTTAGCTCTCATGTTTTGGGGACAATTGGGTGTGTTATTTTAATGTAATAAATGTGGACTTGCAATTTAATGTTTTAATAATTAATGTTTGACGCATGAAACCAAAACAAAACTATGATATCCATTTTCTGCAGGTTTTCTACTTTTGATTTCTGTAATTTGTTATGCATGTTAATTGTGATCGTTTTAGTGTAAATTGCATTAGAAACAAACCATAACAAAATATTAAAAAAACGTAAATTTTACACTATTTCAGACTATTATATCTTCTGTTCTAATTGTGATAAAATGTTTGTTCTTGTTCTAAAATTTATTCTAACCGGTATTTATAATAATAAAGTAGCCTAAATGCATTAATTAAGCCCTATCAAAAGTAAACACCGCCACATTTTTTTCCCGTTAGGAAGTTGACCACGTGACCTCTGTCACGATAGCTATAAATAGCGCGGTCAGGAAAAACTAAAACGTCGCTTGCAAACAGCCGTGCATGATTATCATTTCCTGCAACCCTTCAAAAGAATCTTCAAAGGTGCTGAGGGATCCCCATCTCTCCAGTTACGCGTACCTGGAGAGATGGGGATCCCTCAGCACTTTTGAAGATTCTTTTACGTCTCTAGCCTGGTAGCGAATTGCCTAAACGACTCGTCCTTCTACCGCTTAGCCACACAGAACTTGCTATGAAAAGACTCTGCGTTCAACTGAAAGCGCTGGAGCAAAGCCTTCTTCAACATTTCGCAGTTGTTTTGTTCTTCTGTGTGCATAAGTCAATCCTCTCAGTGTCGTGGTTAAGTTAAGGTTTTAAAGTATTTGTCGAGTCAGACAATTGTAGAGAAATCGACAATGAGAGTGAACTGACAGAATTATAGACAACACACAGATAATGTGTAATAGGGTGAACTTGAGACAAACCTGGAAGAGGATTCATTAAAGCTATCTCTCTTTCCAAGCCTCAACACACTTATATAGTCTTAAGAACCACCCGCTTTCTCTCCTTTCTCTGGTCAGAGAGAATAGTTAGTGTAACCGTGTCGCCCAGTGTGGTATCATTGACTTCCTTGTAGGACTGGGTACGGCATCCAATTAAGTTATATGTAGCCGGGGTAGACTGGTTGTAAGGCACCAATTTAGTTACATGTGGCCGTGTGGTGTAGTTGTTATTTCATGTCTAAGTGAGTGATGGTTATACTGGCTTAAAGCTCGCCAGAGGTGTTAATTACTCATACTTTATTTGTCTATCAGGTATCGTTCCGTTCCTCCTACTGTTGGTGTTTGTGGAGAGCTTTAGTGGTTGAGATTTGGATGAGAACATGACAATGCATCTATACATTCCAACAAGCTTAAAATCCTTAACAGCCTGGTCATTTTCCAAATGTTTTATTCAACTTCAAAACTGATTCAAATGGTTTTCAATCAAAAACTCAACAATTTATACTTGTTTGTACAATAAACGAAACTGGTCGTTTCTTCTCATGAAGTGCATATTTCCTGTCTAATGCCATCACAAAAAAAGTCTCATAGTATTCTTCATTATTTCTCATATCCTTCAAAATCTCTGGATTCTCAAAGCTTTATATTTAATTTTCTTCCTTTGTAGTTTTTCGTCATTTGCTTTATTCCCTGGTTCAAACTTAATCTTCCTTTCAAATTTTGTCCATTTTATTTCTTTCGTAATGAATAGGTTATTCGAACTGAAAATACATAATGGCAGTGCGACAGTATCTACTTACATGTTAAGTAGAATGATACTTAGTCCCTGTGTACAATTAAACAATATAAGAATACTTGGTCACAAAAAATGTTGATAACCTCAACATAAAGAGCCAGACTGTGAATGTACGGCTATCTACATTGTTCTTCTCTTCAGGACTCTGCTGGGTATATTTTTCTCGCCGACAAAATCGTAGTGGGCTTGAGCTGGCTACGTTTCTCATTGGATAAACATCACGTGCTGAAGGCGTGATGTCGCTATCTTTAACCTGCATCCTTATATTTCTATGACAACTGTCGGGTAAATTTAGAGTGCATTGTCTCAAACGTTGACCTAGCTGATTTCCACCACTTTGTACCCTACTCTTAAATTTCTCGAGTTACTTTTATTTTAGTTAAGAATTCTGCTTGTTTATTATAGGGAATGGTATTATTTTTTTAATTTAGTTATTATGACTAGACTCTAGCACGAATAAATGCTTAAGTGGTCTGTCAGACGGCCACATAAGAGCTGCAAAAATTAAGTATGGATGAAGGGTCGTGAACAGCGCGTTAATAAATGAGTACAATTTATTTAAGGTTCTTGAAGGACGAAAATATCTGAAAATAAGTATTTCAGCACAACAACATAAGAAAGGCATCAATATTCACATCAAGTTAACAAATATCCAATTAAACACCAACGAACAAACAATCCACCAACACAAAAACCCTCCTGTAGAACACCGAGAAATAAATAAACAGCGTTTCTAATCCTTCCGCTTTTGTGGAACCAAATTCCATAACTCCAGTTAGTGTCTTTATATGTAAATCCTCCTATAGGTGATGCATTACACTATAAATCCACTGTAGGCGCTATCCATGCACCGTTCGTCACACACTAATAACGAGATAGGTTGTAGATTACTCTGTCTATATTCGGCCGACAGCTAATACGTGCGGGGGTTTTGAATGACCAGAAACACACAAGACGAGGTCAATTTAGGACAAACGGTCCACTGCGCTATTATCCAGCGCGTGAAATTAGGCCTGCGTACTTGATGTTTAAATCCGGTTTGGCTGGTTTGAACTTTATTTGTGACTTGGCGCTCAGTTTAAGCACACAGTCTAGTGCTTTCAATTCTGCTGAAGACGCTGCGCTGATAGATATGCTGGAAGCCGCTATCCTCTGACTGGTGATCAAGAGGCGAGTAGGAAACAACTACTGCCAAATACGATTTCAGATTTGCTATGGCTCGTTTACACTGCATGAGCTAATTTCCCATTAGAGGGATTGGCGCCGAAAAGGGTTGTACTACAGGTATAGGTAACAACTCATGGTGCTAATTGCTTTCAGGAACCATGAGATCGATGAGAATGTTACGTTCGTCGCCTGACTGGACTCCTGCAGTAGCAATGGACTGTCCTGAAACTGAGACCCAAACAGACAACCTTTATATCAAGCAAACAATAAAATTACAATAACGTTATAATAAACAGCTATGCCCCACTATGGGATTTATAATTATTTTAATCATTGCTAGGGCTGTCTTTATCCATATGAGTCGCTCTCCTGTTACTTCCACTCTATCAGTTATCAGCATGCGCCCGCATAGGCTAATATATCTTGTACCTACATGTACCTGTCAGCAAATGCCCTGACAGCAAAATCTACTCAGACCTCTTCCAACTCAACATACGGGAAACCTAACTCTGTAGTTCCTGCTGAGTAGATATGCGATTCATCTTACAACATTAAGTAAATTTACATAAAATACAGCATTAGACATTACATAATAACTGGTATGCGCCACTTGGGGTCGATACATAAAAAGGGACAAGTAATAACCTCCCAAAAGTTAAATACAAGAAAAATGCAATGTTATAGCTATAATAATACGTTGTGACTTAACCATAAGATATAATTATATCTCTGGCTGGTGGCTGCTTTCTGGATTGCCGTGAAAGTTCTAAACTGGTGTCTAACTACACAAGTAGGCATATAATAATTCCACACAACCACTAGAAGTTTTCTCTCAGAAAGTAATAAGGGACTACCTCTTTTAATTCAAGTGTTATAGCGCACGCACATCACTATTCAGTTTTAAGAGAATAACTTACTTAATAAATGACGTTTCCTTAACGTAATGACCGCTGTTTTTAGCTTACTCGTTAACCCATGGTAAGCACTGAACAGACTATGAGGTTCTTCGCCTAGTAAGCATCTGTTATCGTAAGATTACCATTAACCCATTGTAAATAATAACACCCGGAGACACCTAACTGCTTAAGCGCCAGTTAACTAAGGCAGTAGACGGCGCTATATTATTACTGAATTAATTACCGGGGAGAAATCACCTAAAATAATTCGAGTCACACTACTATTAGTTATATATATATGTATATATATATATATATAAAGCTAACATGAATATAAATATTATAAGAGATGTCTACTTACCCCGAGATGATGAGAAAATAGGCAACACAATTTAGTTCTGTGTTAACGTCTGCCTTAGTCTCATTTGGTCATCACGGGCAGGAAAATTTTACGAATGTGCTTGACTGATTAAAACCCTCTAGATTTATAGTCTAAAAGTGACGCTACCCCCGGACTGGCATAGCCTGTTTCCCACAGATGCATGGTGTATAACGTAATCATAGGTAAGACAAATGTTATTCTAAAATCTACATCACAAGCAACAACCGCGAGCAAGTTTCATATACGAGTATAAGACGTAATATTTCTAGCACTCACTGCAGCGTTCAAGAGCCACAACCACAAAGAACGAACGCGAGTTTTTCTCCCCTTTGATTCCGCTGTTGACTTCAGCAGTCTAGCAGTTCGCTTCAAAGAAACTCTTGCTCGCTGGAGATCAAACCTGTTACCAGCAAGAGACATTCCTCTGGTCAGACAAACGCCAGGTGCAGCTTAGGTAATATTATCATTAGCCGAGCTGACCGCTACTGACCAGTTGGGAATTTATAATGAAGGCCAGAACGAAAACAACCCGCGGGGTGGGGTCTGAGAGGGGAATAATGGGCTATGTAGGTAAAATCCGAAATAAAAGAAAATACAAAAAGTCGAGGAAACCAGAACATTAAAACAGTAATAAAATTTGGGACGTGATGGTAAAATAAATTATCAGTCACCGTGACAAATATGCAGAAGAGAGTAGAAAACATTCGAAAGAAGCACCAGGAAAATAAGCAGCTGAGGGCTGTCACCTCAGAGGCGCATTCCCATAGTCAGTTATGATTGTAGGGGCTATTATATATATATATATATATATATATATATATATATATAATATATATAGATATATATATATATATATATATATATATATATATATATATATATATATATATATATATATATATATATATATATATATATATATGTCGTGAATTATTCTAATCCCCATATATAAATTAAAAACGTAAATGCAAAGCCTAACAAATAAATTTAATAAAAGGAAAGAAGAATGGTAAAGAACAGTGCTGTCACAATGACTGTACTCGAAATCCCCTTGTTTTCTACTTCGTCGGCAAATTGTAACGCTTTCACGTTGAAAGTAAAAGCCTACTGTGTCGCTGCACGCTTTCTTCAATGAAACGTGTACTGTATTTCTTGGAAAAACCTTGAGATACGCAAGCTGATCAATGACCTAAATTTAATATTTCATTCATTCCATTTTATACACGGCGTAACTAAAAGACAGATGGACTAAAGGATAGAGAGAAGGGAGAGGCAGAAAGCAAGGACACATGCAACACTAAACACGCGTCGCGCGATACACAATTGCTGCCATCACGCGTGTAAGGCCACAAGCACTGGCTTTTTTTTCAAATCGTCAGTGATAAAAACACTACCCATCCGAGAGTTAGGTTTTAAAAACATAAAAAACGCTTATTGGGAAATATGACATTATACTGGTTTACGTTTGAAAACATGACAGTACCCAGACACCCTAAAGTTTGGAAGTGAGAAGGTAGTAACAGCACGACTATCCTAGAAGAAAATGCATATTGGCTCCATTAAATTCGTATATTTGGGTTCCTTAGGGCTTGCTGACAAAGAATATGTAAAACGTTACGCAAATAGTCTAGGAATTACCAAATTATAACCAAAATAAAATAGTGGGGGTGCCTGACAGCATGAAATCATTTCTGCTCATAAAATTTTTTTATAACGTGTTTGAAAAAACATTACGTTACGGAAATAGCCTACCATGTTAACTCCTATTTGATTGGAGCGCAACAAATGTAAGACTAAACACGATAGGTCGGGCTATAAATACTATCTTGTGTTGTCAGGGGAAACGTGAAAAGGGGTACTTTTTTGAAAAGATGTGTAGTTCAGTAGCGAACATGATGTAAAGCCTATAGTGCTCCAGCCTGAACAGAAGGTGTCGGAGGAAAGTAAAACTGCATGGAATGGCCAAACAGTACACTGACACCTAGATTATTGACTAGAAAGAAATAATGCTGGAATTGCAGAGGCGTAGTAACCATTAGGGAGGGAATACTGGTATAAAGTATTTCAGATGAAGCTGACAGTTGGCCTAACGCTCTGAACTCAATGTTTGTGATGTATTGTGCTCAGTGTAGAAATAGAGTGTAAATTAGTTCTGACGTAGAAGGTACAACCTTCTTGTTTCAGGGACCGTGGTCTTAAAGTTATTGAGCAGCACCTGGTCAGAGCTTTGCTGAAGCCAGAGGCGGACAGCATACTCCTTGGTCCATATAGCAACCAGTGGGGTGGCTCCAGAACTCATTAAAGTAATCGAGCAGAGGAGTCTTTTACTGCAGTCATCACGAAAGATAAGAGAGTGTGGCCATGGAGCTCAACATTATGTACCCCCATCTTAAAATGACATTGTAAAATAAAATTAAGAGGGGAATTTAATTGTTTTAATACCAGGAACTGAGAACATCTCCAATACTAGTTCCAATAGAAACAAACTATTGAAGTCATGATGACAAATACCAACAGAGCTTGAACAAAACAAAACCAGTATTACCTCATATTACTACTACACAACTGACACACATAGGATACTATTAATAATATATGTCACTACAAGATTCATATTAATAAATTCTGTACATATAACTTGTAATTAAAATTGATTGTGATTCCTGGTTCCCTTTGTATTTGAATCAGGACACATATACATTCATGACAGCACTGAATACATATTGTTATTTGAAAAGTTATCAGTGACTCCTTTAAGATATCCTCGTAGAGTGTTTTATGTATGTGAGTGTCACAGTGTTGTCAAGTATGGTGGAATAAATTAAATTGTTTTTCTGTCTGTTGTTGTTATGACTTACACTTCATCATACACATACCCTAGACATATAACGTAGTCATCACACTATTCCAGAATAATTCTGACTGAGGTATACATATGTGGCAGCAAGTAAGGTTATCTATAATACACTACTCTTATTAGATATAGATACCTTCACAGCTGATCTCAGTCAGTACACTAAGTCCCCTATAAATATTTATAACATCCCACTTCACCACATATATTGGAGGCTCGCCCTCGGGATTTTGAATCTTTCCCTATTACAAATATTGGGGGTAATTCACTTCAGGGAATAATAAGAATTAAAAGGTATCCTTGGGTGAAAATAAATAAGGTTGAGCTCACAGTGCCTGTGTTGTCCTGAGTTAATTAGTCATAGATAAAATTGTTTAGTTACATATTTTAGACATTTATCTGTTAGACAATGGCCGACCTGGCAAAATTTCGATCTGCTGCTGTACAGACTGCGAAAGAGTTAGGAATGGACGGGCAAATTATGATTTCTTATGTCACTGCTGAATGTGACAAATATATTGAACGGGAAGAAAGAAGATTAGAAAAAGAGGCCGAAAGAAAATTAGAGGCTGAGACTAAGAGGTTGCAGATTGAGGCTGAGGCTAAGAGGTTGCAGATTGAGGCTGACAAAGAGGCTAAGAAATTGGAGGCAGAAAGAGAAGACAAAAGATTGGCTGCAGAAAGAGAAGAGAAGAAATTAGCTGCAGAAAGGGAAGAGAAGAAATTAGCTGCAGAAAGGGAAGCAGAAAAGGAGGAGAAGAGATTACAAAGGGAACATGAGTTACGACTAAGGGAGTTTGAGTTTCAAGGCCATGCTCCTGAAAATGGTGCCAGTCCCTTTGCCTCTGATGCCACTGCTAGCCAGGGAGCCTCAACCTCAGCTATGAATTTTCATTTAGATCATTTTGTTGAGAAAGACGATGATATAGAGAGCTATCTAAATAGGTATGAACTATTAGCTACCACATATGGGTTAGAGAGAGAAAGGTGGAGCTTAAAGTTATCTCAGGGACTTCGTGGGGCAGCTTATGAAGTTTTTGCAAAAATGAGCAGAAGTGATCAGGAAAATTATGACATGCTAAAGCAGGCTCTTTTGTTAAGATATGAAAAGAATGCAGAGTTTTATAGGAAAAAATTTAGGAATGCTAAACTACTGTCAGGTGAAACCTATCACCAGTTCTCTGCACGAATAGAGACATACTTGGAGAAATGGACTTCTCTGGGGAAAACCCAAGATCTTAAGGAAATGGTCCTTATAGAGCAGCTAAGAGAGTCCATGGCTCCAGACCTGAGAAAGTTTCTCATGGAACAAGGTGCAGAGAGGCTGGGTGAGTTGCTAAATGTTGCTGAAAGGTATCAAGCAGCTCAAGCAGAGGTAACAGGTAATAAAAAGAAACAAGTGGATAACTTTAGGGCACCACAGAACTTTAATAAATTTGATCCTAGGGATCAAAACAAAGGTAAGCACCAGTTTGATAGGCCACGGTATGAAAATAAAAATAAATTCCCACAATTCGATGAAAGGAAATATGATGAAAGAAAATCTTTCAACCAAGGAAAAAGGTGGTGTAAAAATTGTAAGATGAACAATCATGACACTGACCATTGTAGAAGGAAACCTCCTCATTGTGCTGCTATGACATCGGGGAAAAAGGAAAAGAAGGTCAAACCTGAAGAACTACAGGAACCATACCACCCCCCAGTGTGTGAAGATGTCATCTGTAATGGTGTCACTATAAGGTGTTTATATGATACCGGTTTAGATTACGATTCCGTTGTGAGTTCTCACCTGGTGCAGGCCGATCAATACACCACAGAAACAGTGGAGATTCAAACTGCAACCAAGGATGTAGCTACCATGACACTTCCCGTCGCCCGAATAAAAGTGAAAACGCGATATGTGGAAGGAATCATAAAAGCAGCAGTGATAAATGAGCCAATCTACCCTCTGATATTGGGGTGTAGATATGTCTTCTTGGGGATCCCAAGAGACCTGTGATATTGGCAACAGTGCAGACCAGATCACAGTCTAAAAAGGAGGAGGATAATCCAATAAATACTCATCCAAATGAGATGAGGAAGGCACAGGCTGAGGACAAAACACTCAAGCCATGTTTCAAGAAGTTGCCCAAATCTCATACACCTCCAGGCAAGGGAGAGTTTTATATGAAGAACAAACTGATATATAGGAAGGCTGGATCTGAATCCAATGGTCACGGACAGCTGGTCCTTCCCACTTCATATAGGACTAAAGTGTTGGAACTAGGGCATGCGATTCCCTTCAGTGGTCATATGGGAATCAGCGCAACAGGACAGCGAATAGCTTGTCACTATTTCTGGCCAGGAATAACTGAAGATATCAAACGATATGTAAAATCCTGTCCAGAGTGCCAACGAGTAGCACCTAAACATTGGACTGCACCAGCAACTCTGGGGAAATGCCCATAGTGGGAACACCCTTTGAGAGAGTTGCCGTGGATCTTGTGGGACCTCTCACCCGAACCAAGAGAAGGAACAGCTACATTCTGACTCTGGTGGACACTTGTTCTATGTGGGGAGAGGCAGTAGCCCTGTCATCGATTGATTCTAAACATGTGGCAGAGGCATTGCTCACAATTTTCACAAGGTTAGGCTTTCCCAATCAAATCTTGACTGATAATGGCTCTCAGTTCAAGGGGAAACTAACTGAAGAAGTTTTCAGGATCTTCCAGGCCAAACACTTCCATTGTAGTGTGTACCATCCCCAAGGGAACGGCCAAGTGGAAAGATTTAACGGCACGTTGATATCGATCCTGAGAAAGTTGGCACACGAAAAACCAGATACATGGGACCAGTACCTGCACGCCGCCCTCTTTGCTTATCGGGAGTTACCCCATAGTTCAACCGGTATGGCCCGGCAACATTATTGTTTGGAAGGCCAATAAAAGGTCCACTCGAAGCTTTGTTAAGAACGTGGACTGATGAAAAGGCAGAGGAAAACATTACATCTTCATACCAATATGTGAATGAGCTGACCACTCGTTTAAAAACTGGCTGGAAACTTGCCAATGAAAATTTGAAACAAGCCAGGAAGAAACATGCTGCCTATTATAACAGGAAGGCGAAAGACAGAGATTTGGCTGTGGGAGAGAAGGTACTGCTTCTTCTCCCCGGGAGTCAGAATAAGTTACAGATTGGATGGCAAGGTCCATATACAGTTTTAGAGAAGGTGTCTAGAACAAATTATAAGATAGATAAGAAGGGGAAAGAAAAAATCTATCATGTGAATCTCCTGAAGAAATATTTGGAAAGAGAACATCAGGAAGAGACACACTTGTTGACCTTGTCCATCGCCATGGAGATGAAAAAGGAACCACTTTCATCATTTGAATATCCATTACACCCCTGTGAGACAGCAGCCCAGGTGAAAATCAGTACACATTTAACGAAAACTCAGAAAGAGAGAGTGCAACAGGTTCTAAATAATCATGCAGAGGTGTTAACAGACCGACCAGGGCATACAAACCTATTGGAATATGATATGAAACTGATAGACCCCACACCCGTCTGTATGAAACCATATTCGATTCCGTTTGCTAAGGAGAAAGCTTTGAAGGAAGAGATAGACTATCTGTTGAAGGAAGGAATTATTTCACACAGTGAATCCTCATATAGTTCCGGTGTTGTACTCTTAAGGAAGCCCTCTGGAGAACATAGACTCTGTATAGATTACAGGAGACTGAATGCTATTACAGAAGGACAGGTGGATCCATTGCCGGATACAAATCAGCTGTTTGCCAGACTAAATAAAGCTAAATATTTCTCAAAAGTGGATCTGAGTAAAGGATACTATCAGATTCCAGTAAAGCCTGATTTTAGACCATACCTAGCTTTTAGTACCTCAGAAGGACACTATGAGTTTAATAGATTGCCATTTGGATTGAAGAATGCGCCTAGTGTCTTCTCTAGAATGATGAGAAAATTATTGGACCCTCTGAATAATCCATATATAACAAATTTCATGGATGATATCCTTATAGCAACAGAAACATTTGAGGAACACACTGACTCTCTGAATATGCTGTTTAATCGACTTAGGGAAGCAAATTTAACAGCCCGACCAACCAAATGTTGCGTTGGATGTAAAGAATTGGAATTTTTGGGACACACAGTTTATCAGGGAAACATGACCCCTGACCCAAAAAATTTAGAGAAACTAAAGAAAGCCCCGAGACCACAAACCAAGAAGGACGTGAGATCCTTTGTCTCATTATGTGGTTTCTACCAGAAGTATATCAAAAACTTTAATTCCATATGTGCACCGTTAACTGATTTGACACGTAAAGGACATCCAGATCGCATTACATGGACACCACAATGTGAAATGGCTTACCAAGAATTGAAGGAAAAGCTCACAAGTAAACCTATTTTGAAATTACCTGACTTAAGTCAAGAATTCATAGTAAGGACGGATGCCAGTAATATTGGGTTAGGTGCAACTCTACTACAGAAATCAGATGCATTGGATGGGGAATTAAGCCCAGTGGCATATGCTAGCAGAAAGTTGAATAAAGCTGAAATCAACTACTCAACTAGCGAAAAAGAATGTCTTGCAGTAATATGGGCAATAAATAAATTCAATATTTATCTGTATGGGAAGGCATTTAAGTTGCAAACGGATCACAAACCTTTATCGTTTCTAGCCCAGGCTAGGCATGAGAACTCTAGGTTACTCCGATGGTCCTTATTTTTGGCTCCATATAATTTCAGCATTGAGTATATATCTGGAAAAACAAATTTGGGAGCGGATTTTTTTAAGCCGCCATCCGTGTGATGAGAATCACCGTAAACCCCAGAAATAATAATAAATTTCTCTATGTGTATATAGAATAAAGGACTGACATATAATGTCTGTTTTAAGAGGGGAGATGTCGTGAATTATTCTAATCCCCATATATAAATTAAAACGTAAATGCAAAGCCTAACAAATAAATTTAATAAAAGGAAAGAGAAATGGTAAAAGAACAGTGCTGTCACAATGACTGTACTCGAAATCCCCTTGTTTTCTACTTCGTCGGCAAATTGTAACGCTTTCACGTTGATAGTAAAAGCCTACTGTGTCGCTGCACGCTTTCTTCAATGAAACGTGTACTGTATTTCTTGGAAAAACCTTGAGATACGCAAGCTGATCAATGACCTAAATTTAATATTTCATTCATTCCATTTTATACACGGCGTAACTAAAAGACAGATGGACTAAAGGATAGAGAGAAGGGAGAGGCAGAAAGCAAGGACACATGCAACACTAAACACGCGTCGCGCGATACACAATTGCTGCCATCACGCGTGTAAGGCCACAAGCACTGGCTTTTTTTCAAATCGTCAGTGATAAAAACACTACCCATCCGAGAGTTAGGTTTAAAAAAAAAAAAACGCTTATTGGGAAATATGACATTATACTGGTTTACGTTTGAAAACATGACAGTACCCAGACACCCTAAAGTTTGGAAGTGAGAAGGTAGTAACAGCACGACTATCCTAGAAGAAAATGCATATTGGCTCCATTAAATTCGTATATTTGGGTTCCTTAGGGCTTGCTGACAAAGAATATGTAAAACGTTACGCAAATAGTCTAGGAATTACCAAATTATAACCAAAATAAAATAGTGGGGGTGCCTGACAGCATGAAATCATTTCTGCTCATAAAATTTTTTTATAACGTGTTTGAAAAAACATTACGTTACGGAAATAGCCTACCATGTTAACTCCTATTTGATTGGAGCGCAACAAATGTAAGACTAAACACGATAGGTCGGGCTATAAATACTATCTTGTGTTGTCAGGGGAAACGTGAAAAGGGGTACTTTTTTGAAAAGATGTGTAGTTCAGTAGCGAACATGATGTAAAGCCTATAGTGCTCCAGCCTGAACAGAAGGTGTCGGAGGAAAGTAAAACTGCATGGAATGGCCAAACAGTACACTGACACCTAGATTATTGACTAGAAAGAAATAATGCTGGAATTGCAGAGGCGTAGTAACCATTAGGGAGGGAAATACTGGTATAAAGTATTTCAGATGAAGCTGACAGTTGGCCTAACGCTCTGAACTCAATGTTTGTGATGTATTGTGCTCAGTGTAGAAATAGAGTGTAAATTAGTTCTGACGTAGAAGGTACAACCTTCTTGTTTCAGGGACCGTGGTCTTAAAGTTATTGAGCAGCACCTGGTCAGAGCTTTGCTGAAGCCAGAGGCGGACAGCATACTCCTTGGTCCATATAGCAACCAGTGGGGTGGCTCCAGAACTCATTAAAGTAATCGAGCAGAGGAGTCTTTTACTGCAGTCATCACGAAAGATAAGAGAGTGTGGCCATGGAGCTCAACATTATGTACCCCCATCTTAAAATGACATTGTAAAATAAAATTAAGAGGGGAATTTAATTGTTTTAATACCAGGAACTGAGAACATCTCCAATACTAGTTCCAATAGAAACAAACTATTGAAGTCATGATGACAAATACCAACAGAGCTTGAACAAAACAAAACCAGTATTACCTCAATATTACTACTACACAACTGACACACATAGGATACTATTAATAATATATGTCACTACAAGATTCATATTAATAAATTCTGTACATATAACTTGTAATTAAAATTGATTGTGATTCCTGGTTCCCTTTGTATTTGAATCAGGACACATATACATTCATGACAGCACTGAATACATATTGTTATTTGAAAAGTTATCAGTGACTCCTTTAAGATATCCTCGTAGAGTTTTTTATGTATGTGAGTGTCACAGTGTTGTCAAGTGTGGTGGAATAAATTAAATTGTTTATCTGTCTGTTGTTGTTATGACTTACACTTCATCATACACATACCCTAGACATATAACGTAGTCATCACACTATTCCAGAATAATTCTGACTGAGGTATACATATGTGGCAGAAAGTAAGGTTATCTATAATACACTACTCTTATTAGATATAGATACCTTCACAGCTGATCTCAGTCAGTACACTAAGTCCCCTATAAATATTTATAACATCCCACTTCACCACATATATATATATATATATATATAACAGTGACTTTCATTTTTGGGTGACAACTCATTCAGTAATGTGAAGTGCATAATCGTACCAGTGTAAATCTGTCACGTAATAACAGCTAACAAATATTTAATCTGTTAAGAGCCACATAGTTTGTTAGTGTTTAAAATGTGTTAAATGTAAGCATCTGCCATCGATGGTACCTATACCTTGTAGTGGTATGGCAGCTTGTGTACCCTGATAATCCCCAGAGCTATGCCAGTGGGAGATTTACTCCTGGTAGGTTCAACCAAGCTGGACTGGTCTGCGTGGGTAGGGGTCAGACAAAAGCTGGTACTCTGGTCCTCCAGGTTGGGGGTTTTAGCACAGGGCCGACACGCCTGTCTATGTAAAAAAATCGCACGTTACGGAAACAACAATAAATGGAAAAAACTTTGCTGCGGGACGGACATCCGGAGTCTCAGGCTCGTATGACTGACAGTGGTGAAAGCCGAAAGGAAGCCACTGGCATGAAAACGATGCCCCGACCGCAAAACACGAAACCAGAATTGGTTTTTGGAACGTGAGAACTATGAAAACAACTTGGCGGAGGACTGTGGAGGCTGAGATGCAAAGAATGAACCAGAGTGGGGGCACTGTACGAAGGATGGCCGCCGACCGAGCAAAGTGGAATCAATTTGTTGTTGCCCTACAAGACGCCACCAGGCGTAATGGCCACTGACTGCTTTGACGGTCGGCGGCTAAGGATCAAAGAAGAAGAAGAAATGTAAGCATAAACTAACATTACTTTGGGGGATTAGATGTTTGTAAAACATACACAACCATATGTCACTTGACCTAAAGGTCTTTTATATTTGGACATGCGCCCTAATATAACCGACTTTGGTTGAACGAGACGCGCCTCGTCAAATCGAAGCAAAACTTCTTTTTTTTTAAATGTGTGTAAATATATTGACACATTCCTAATTGTGGAATGTCTTAGTTTATAACGACTGAAATTGTGGTAAGACGTTATTTATTTTGGGACAATTACTCAGGCATGGGGGATGTGTCCACGGAATGTCTAGTTTATAGTTAGGTGTAGCTTACAAGGCAGTTCTAGACTTAATCACAAGCCAATAAAAGAGTTCTACACCCTATATAGTACGATCTAGCCAACAAGCATAACCATTACCAATGTATGTACTCTATTTTGGAGTTGATCAATTTTCCTTTTGTGTATCGACCCCACGGGTCACATACAAATTAATGGTGTAATGTATTTAATGCTAATATTTTATATAAATTCAAGTAATGACATAATATGAGAAGAGCATCTTCACAGCGAGAATTACATTGTTGGAAAACAAACGTTTCCCCCCCCCCCCCCCCTCTTTCCGTCTCATGGGTTGTGAGATCGGATGTCCAGCCTTCTCGGATAAGGGTGAAAAACTAGGAGGTCCCGTGTGCAAGTTGCGAACGTTAAAAATCCCACGGCAGTTGGAAATCGTAAAGAGTAGGCCTATCAGGCCGCTGCCCTGGCAAAATTTAAAAATTAGGAAACCTACCTATCACAAAAAATATTTATAGAATGTGTGATTTCTATATACACACACACTGGGATTCTCGCCGGTGCTACGGAGTTCGTGCACTGCGCTGAGATCCTCCTTGTGTGATGTAAGGGAGGAGATCGGAGCACTGATGGCGGTGTCCGTGTACAATGAAGATAGTCCATAAAAAACCAAACCAAAACGTTCAGTTGGAAGAGGACATCAAGTCGATTTTTACTGCTTTGCTAAAGTAAAGTAACAAAAGTTGGCCTTTGTTTTATTAACATACCTTCCAGAATTAAGAATAGACGTTGACCCTACGTACAGTTTGTCGATGACTGAATTTGTGCTGTATAGACATTTTGTCTGCTGTGTGCTATTTCCATTGTGCTCTGGTTGTAAGAAGTAAGTAATTATTTACATTTTAGGAAGTGAATATTAATGTTGTGTGACATTGGATGTTTTTGTTATATTTACAATGCACCTAATTTTTTTCTATAATAAATTTAATTTTATTAGTTAAGGCGCTGTTTAAGATCTTCATCCATATTTGTTATGAAGTGACTTTGTAATCGCTTACTATACTGTTCAAAAAAAAGAAACGCATAGCTATCCGAGGGCGCGTTTTTATGAGTTTGTAAGGAAAATTTGGTGCTAGGGTATATAAAAACCAGCCTCAAATGTTCTTTACAGTGTCAAATGCACGTGTTGATCTGAATTGCGTTCGTTTTTGTAATCGTTACAACGCAGTGGTCAATGGTGTTTATGACGCAATTTTTGACCACAGCTCATGTTGCGCGCACGTGAAAGCAACACAATTTGGGGCGAACACTATTCACTGACTACGCAACTGAAACCCTATAAAAGGATAACGCTACAGACAAAAAAATTCAGTTCATTTTCAAGCAGACATTTATGGCGTCTCTATCGATAAATTTAAGAAACATTGCTATTGGCCGACTGCATGCAGGCGAAAGTCAAAGCCAGGTTGCCAGGCATCTAAACGTGCATCAGAGTACCATCAGTCGGCTTTGGCACCGGTTCCACGCCACTGGGTCAGTTGAAGACTGGCATCGCAGTGGACGACCCAGAGTGACAACAGCAGCGGAGGATCGCTTTATTCGGCTTCGTCACCTCAGAGACAGGTTTACAACAGCTTCCTCAACTGCCCAGTCATTGCCTGCAGGACGTCATGTGTCTGATCAAACTGTCCGGAATAGACTGCATGACGCTGGACTTTGGGCACAATGACCTCACCGAGGACCTGTCCTTACGCGCCGTCATCGTCAAAATCGACTTCTTTGGGCCAACCAGCATCGTCCCTGGGCAGCTGACAATCAATGGAGACGTGTCTGGTTTAGGGACGAATCTTTCTTTTTGTTGCAGCGTCATGATAGACGGCGTAGGGTCTACTGTAGGCGAAATGAACGTTTTGCCCAAAATTGCGTTGATGAAGCTCCGCCGCACGGTGGTGGAGGTGCAATGGTGTGGGGAATGATCAGTTACAACGGAACTCAATTGGTGCACATTGAAGGAGGCTTGAATGCGCAACGATACATCAATGAAATTCTTCGACCCCATGTCCTTCCACTTTTGGTTGCCCAAAGGTCTGTGTTTCAACAGGACAACGCCAGACCCCATTGTGCACGGTTGACCACGCAGTTCCTGACTGCCAGCAACATTCTCACTCTTCCCTGGCCATCCCTGTCTCCAGACATGAGTCGGATTGAGCACCTGTGGGATGAGCTGCATAGACGTTTTTGTCGCCGAGACGTTGCTCCAGCCAATCGTCGCGATCTGTTCCAGGCACTCCAGGAAGAGTGGGCAGCCATCCCACAGGCTCACATCAGACGTCTGATCGCATCCATGTCCAGGAGATGCCAGTCGCTGATCGATGCAAGAGGAGGCCACACACCACACTAACGGGAAAGCCCGTACGCCAAAAAACTCTCGTGACCCAGATGCAAAACAACTGTCAATTGATTGGCTGAACCCTAAGGTATTCTTGTGAACAATTAACTCATAAAATTAAAAAAAGTTATTGAATGTCAAAATTATTGCTATGTGTGTGCTTTCAGTAGCTATGCGTTTCTTTTGTTGAACAGTATATTTCTCTGTCTACTGGTGAGAAAAAAAGAGAGAGCGGGTGAAAATTAAGAAGAAGGGGAAAAAAAATGTGTGTAACCTTTCGTGTCCATTGATTTTCGGGGAACAGCAGATGCCGTTTCCCCTCTAGATAAAGTTAAAGAGAATCCAACAATATTGGCTACCTTCATTAAAATTTACACGGTAACACATTTAGAAGCTACTGTAAAAACATTAAAGTGTTTACAAATTGTATATACTTTGAATATTTAAAACATTTGTTAAAGATATATAAATAAATGAAGCATTCGTAACAAAGTTAGTTGCCCAAATTTTATAGTCAGACGAAATGTACGTGTTTTAAAAAAATGAGGTAAAAGAAATTTTTAAAACTATTGGTTTTTTTCACATATTGTAAGGTAATGAATTGTATCCCTTTAAATAATTTCCATTATGCTAATCACTCCGTTGATTCAATATAATACATGTTGTGCTCCTGCCTGCACGTCATTTCTTCTACCCTGATCGTGTAATAAGAGGCATAGGGTGATGAGTTGTTGACTATTTCGTGGGAACCATACACTAAAGTGATATTGGACAACACTTTTTTCATTCTTTCTTACTCTTCTGTTTTCAAACTTTCATATTCTTCAGTTTTAATTCTTTCTTACTATTCCGTTTTCATACTTTCTTACTCTTCTGGCTTCATTCATTTTTTTACTCTTCTGTTTTCATTCTTTCTTAACTCTTGTCACTTTTGTTGCCACACTTAATGTTTATTTTTATTTCAAACTAGCGTATCTTTATTTTGTTCAAAAATTGTATTCTTCTTGAAGGATTTAGACATGGTGAGACCGTAAGCTATAGGAGGCTATAGAGGCCCTATTTGGCAATTGGTAACTGAGAATAGGGCTGTGTAACAACTAAATTTGGCAAGAATGTCGCTAAGATGCATAAAAAATCCATACGACGTGGGCGGAAGGGTTGCTCCATTAGAGCTTTAAAAATAAGCCTTCAATTCTTCAGCTTCAATACTTTTCTTAAAGCAAAAAATGCTTCAAATTTGTTCTCAGAGAGTCAAGTAAAAGGTAAAAAAAGGATCACATTTCACGCCTATTGAGGCATATTGAGAATATGGTGTTAGGCCCATATTTTCTTGACCAATACGCTACTGCGGCACCAGAGGGTCTAGTGACTGAATGTTTTTAATCCCCAGAAGTAAAATACTCTCGTGAATTTGAAATTGCCAGAAAATTAAATTACATGGCCAGAGGGATCCGAGCTCAGGCAGAAGCTATGGGGCTGACCTGGAAAAAAAACTGCATTTCGTCTTGACGACACGCCTTAAGATTTCGCATGACAACAAACTGAACGCAGAAAATGAAGTAGAATGCTGAGTCCTCCTATCGCGTACAATCAGCTCAAGGTCTTTACAATTCATCAGGTGGGCCAACAAGGTCAGTGGTTAGAGCCAGAGGCGTCCTTAAAGGATTTAGCACCCGGGGCGGGTCATATCTTTGGCTCCCTTCCCCCATAAAGAAACACACTTTCAAGTAATATTAAGTAGTAAGTACTATCATAATAGTGTCCAATGGCACCCTCATCAAAGCTGTCACCCGGGGCGGACCGCCCTCCTCGCAACTCCATTAGTACGCCACTGATAAGCCCTACTGGTCTTACAACTTCTGTCTATTATAAGCCTACAGACGCTCATGGTTTCCTACTTTATACTTCATCTCAGCCTCTTAGTTGTAAAAAATTCAATTCCCTTTTCTCAACTTCTACGCTTACGTCGGTTGTCAGGATGACGTTGATTTCCATGAGCGAGCTCAAGAGATGCTTGAGTTTTTTCGCCAAAGTCTTTATCCAGAACCTGTTTTATCAGATGCTCTTAATTGCATCATACACATCACTCGTCATATGGCACTCACTACAAAACCTTCTGCTAAATCTGACAGACTCAAACTTGTTCTAACTGTCCAACCCTACAGTTTGGCGGTGAAAAGAATTATATTACGTCATCTTCCTATTCTCAACTCTGATCCTGTTACCAGTGAGTTGTTTCGTGATCCTCCTCTGGTGGCATATCGTAGGGATAAAACTTTCAAGGATATTCTTGTACACAGCCGCTAGATGAAAACTATATTTTGGTACACAGTTTTGTCACCGCCCCAGATGTCGTACGTGTGCGCATGTGCTCCAGACTCAGACTGTTTCATTTCCGAAGGGTAATTTTATTATCATAGAGTCATTTACATGTGAATCTAGGAATCATATTTATGCCTTATCTGTAAAAGATGCAACATTACCTATTTTGGTGAAACTGGCAGACGTTTGGCAGATAGATTCCGTGAGCACTTAAATGACATTTATCACAGGACACCTAATCCTGTGACCTTTCATTTCAATAGCCCAGACTATTCCGGTTCCCTTGATGCCATGTTAACTGGTTTACGCGCCTGCTTTTGTTATGACCGTACTCACTTTTCTCTAGAAAATAGTCCCATTTTCGAAAATGGGTTGCCTTTCTCCTCGTGGTTTAAATGTCCAATATCATTTTGTTTAACTCTGTTGTTCATTGGCTTTCCACTATTTTAGACATCTTGATTTCATCCCTCGCCTTTTCACGATCTTTCTTTTACAAGTTTGTGTTTCGTGTCGTGTTCTATTTGTGTATTTTTATGACGTCACGTTTATTTGTCATTCCTGACGCCATTGTATTCACCTCTTCACCTTATCTTTTGCCGAGATTGTCATAGCAGGGATTCTTGTTTTGTTATTCCATTTTCTGCTTTTGATTTTAGTTGATTGTTGAATTAATTGTCTGTATATTTTTTCGGTTTTTGTATTGTCCTTGCTTTATTATTGCTCTTCACCTGTGTTGTTACATTTTATTACATATATACATTACGTATTTGTAGTGTTCTATAGTGTATTTCTTTTACCAGTCTATATTTCTTGTCCTTGTTGCCTATTTGTAACTGTGGCTGACGAAGGGTGAAACCCGAAACGTCTCTTATTATGTGGTAGTTATGATGTAGTGAAACATGGGTAGAGAATTGAACTCTCTTGTTAACACAGGCAATAGTTTCTTGCTACACGATATGCCACTAGTCTGTGATCAGTGAGATGTATTGGACATCTATCTACGAGAACAAGTATTCATTCTTGGTAGCATCGTATAGAAGACAGTTGTTAGGAATTGTGTCTTATTGAAGATAAGTAATCACACTTAGATAACATGATACGACTGGAGAACCCTTGTTAAGGACCTGACTTGTAAAACTTGAAAAGCTAGTCTAACTCCATGTAGTGCATGATTCAACCCACGGGCATAGTGTTGCCAGACAATTGAATTTATGATAATTAACACAACAGAAGTTTATCCACTATTAAAAAAACTAAAATGTAATGCTAAACGACACATGATGATGATGAAAAGTTCTTTATTGAGCTGAGTTGTGTGGTACAAAAAAGAAGATTAATTATTCTGGGAGGAAATACATGTCAGATTCAGAAAATTTATTTAATTATCTGGACACAATATTCTCCACAGATCATTTTGTTCATTCTTACAGTTAGTTTGTTTGCTGACAAAAGTGAGTTCATAAAAACACATTTAAGCTGATAGAATCAATTTCATGCTTCAACTCACCATAATAGGAAAACCAATGGATGTTGCTTTGAAAGTCTTATTAGTCCAAAGTCCAGCCAGGCATAAGATTTGTATGACGGCGTACAGATGGACTCGGGCAGATTATGAATAGGAAATAGCGATCTACTAGCTGAATTGAGAAGAAGTTGACAGAGTTTTAATTAGATGATAATGAAGGTTTTTTTTTCAACTATGAATTATGTACAATATGACACACAAAAAAACATGTCTGCTTCTGAGATAATTTTGTTAAAACATAACCATTTTAAGGCTATGGTAATTTTAAAAATAAGCCAGCTACATAGTTACAAACTAATATGGTCACAAGTTTCAACAAGGATCTCAGATGTGTGAAAATGTAAAGTGCTGGCAGGTAGCCCACAGCAGATACTGCTGTAGTGCAGGGAGTGTTATAGACTTTACTATACTTAGTCTAGCTTTTTGAGGTGTGGTGAACAGTTTCTTTCGTTGATGCCTTTGTCGTCCCTAACCCAAGAGCAGAGTCAAGTACCCAGTTACCATTTGGTAGTTTGGAGCTTGAGGTTGTTGTGAACTGAGCCCTAAAACCTGTAATTTTGCAATGAAAGCACTCTAACCATTCTGTTCTAAAATTGTAATTAGATACAAAACACTTTAAACCTTATTTCGTAAAACAAAAATAAACTCTCCAGACATTATTTTTCCAAGATAATAAACTTTCCACAAAATAGTCACAGTTTAAAATATTTATTTAATTTATTATTGTTTGGTCGATGTGAATGTCTCAGAAAGACATTTTTAACATATCATTGCCTATAGTACGGTACTTACTTTGTTTGTGTGTGGTAATGTAACACATATCCTTTGATACTTACTTTGTTTGTGTGTGGTAATGTAACGCATATCGAAGGCAGTGCGGCAGACAATAGAAATGACAGGCAGAGGGCTACAGATCATAGACCGAAGCAGACTCCTAGGAAAATTCAAACTGTGGTGCCTCCAGTTCATGTTGATACCTAAGTTGCTGTGGCCACTGCTTATATATGAAATAAGCACAAGTACAGTGGAAGCTATAGAGCAGAAGGTCAACAAGTTCATGAGGAAATGGCTAGGAGTACCACCAGGTCTGTCAGATGTAGCACTGTACTGCAAAAAGTCAAAACTTCTGCTTCCTTTCAAGTCAGTTGTTGAAGAGTACAAAGTTGGAAAGGCAAGGCTTACAATGATGCTACGCGAGTCAGCAGATGATGTGGTTAAGTCCATTCAGTCCACACTGAAAACGGGAAGGAAGTGGAGAGTGGAAGAAGCTGTTGATGTTGCCCAAGAGTCGCTCCAACTGAGGGAGGTAATCGGATACACACAAACGAATAGACGGGGATGTGGTCATGGAGACATCCGCTGGTGGTCCAAGGCATCAAGCAGGGAGCGTAGAGACATGGTAGTTCAGAAGATACGAAGAGCTGAGAATGATAAGAGGGTGCAAAAAGCAGTGCAGCAGGCCCAACAAGGCCAATGGACTACATGGGAAGGAGCCCTGCAAAGGTCCTTGACATGGAATGATATATGGCATATGGCACATCTTAGGCTCAGCTTCATTGTTAGGTCAATGTATGACCTCCTGCCATCGGCCACAAACCTTGTGAGATGGGGAAAGTCGGATGATGAGCAGTGCCCCCTGTGCCATGGAAGGCAGACACTTGAACACGTGCTCTCAGCTTGCAAGGTGTCATTAGGGCAAGGGCGATACACATGGCGCCACAACAAAGTGCTAAATGAGCTGGCTGCGACAATAGATCTGGCAAGGATGAAGGCGAATAGCAATGTCAGGCCAAACACCGCAAACACATACTTTCTGAGAGCGGGAAAGTCAGCACACCCAAAGCCGAGTAAATCAGGTAGCAGTGTACCATCTCTCCTTGACTGTGCAAATGACTGGGAGATGGCGGTAGATCTACCTGGACGAGGGGCATATCCAGAGAGTATCAGGAAATCTCGAAGACGGCCGGATATAGTGCTGCCTTCTTCATCAGCGCACCAAGTTATATTGATTGAACTGACCGTGCCATTTGAATCCAGATTGGAAGAGCAACATTTGTTCAAAGCGGCCAAGTATAGTGATCTGGCCGCCGATCTGAGACACGATGGGTTCACTGCAAGGGTCATGGCTGTTGAGGTGGGTGCAAGAGGGCTGGTGGCTGCATTAGTGTATGATTTACTGAAACTGTTGGGGCTGAGAGGACAGTCGAGAACAAGAGCACTGAAGAGGCTTAGTGAAACTGCGGAAAAGGCATCATGCTGGCCGTGGAACAACCGCAATGGGCTATGGAACTTGGGACAGTAAACTCTGCGGTACAGGAAACATCAGGAATATTTTTACGTCCACAGTACGTTGAGTTTTTTGGTGTACTGGTGAAAGGGCTGTGGCTGACGGGCAACACGCGGCGTATTATAAGAGGTGTTGGGCACGGGGTTACAGTTGCTGGTGCGCAGTTGCTGGCCGAATCGGCTTCACACATGTGTGTCAGTGTCTGTCCCTGGTCGTGGTGTGCGGCGGAACGAACGGAATAAATTGTCTTCTCTTTGGTTACTTTCACAATTGCCTAAACAGCTGGGAGTTGGGAATTTAAAGTTGCTACCAAGGTGAAATGGGTTCATTTTCGATACAAGACAACAGGAGGCTGAGACACTTGGGAGTCATGACCCAAGTGGGCCCGCCCCCCTTAGAGTGTAAAGGAGTATTGGGCCGAAACACTTGTTCGATTGGGGGGTGGGGGGAACTCACTTCTGATGATCAGATTGCCTCCTGTTGTATCGCTCTGTATAGAGTTTCCTATTATCATCTTACTTTGTTTGTGTTTGGTAATGTAACACATATCCTTTAATACTTACTTTGTTTGTGTGAGGTAATGTAACACGTATTCTTTAATACTTACTTTGTTTGTGTGTGGTGATGTGACATATATCTTGTTGTACTCGTTGTCGCATAGAGATTTATGATCAATAAATTTTCTATATTCTTTTCTTTTTTACCCGTGTCCACTACTTTATTATCGCTCTTTTATCCTTTTCCTGTATTATTCGCATTCGTTCGTTTGCGAAAAATATATTTCTTTCCCATTCTGACTTTACCGTTTTTCTCATACACCGGTAACGCATTTATTGTATAATGCGTCAGTCCCCGGGATGTGAGCGTACAGTGTTAGAATACATTCCGTCAGACATAGGAGCAGACATTTGTCTAGCAATTCCATCTGACACGGCGCTCTTGGTTAAGATTTCTCGGCGATAGGTGTGGAAACTGTCATCTGCCTCGACCAGAAATGAGACATAGCGTCTAGCATTTCCATCTGACACGAGCACTCTACGGCCAGTTTCTTAGACGGAGGTGTTATAGACGCGAAGTGGCAGGTTATGGCAGTCTCTTGGAGTTAACGTAAGTGTTAATACGAGAAGGGGAGGCTATTTCGAAATAATGTGGGATCCTTTGTCTGTTTTTCATATATCTTAACCGGAGTTTTAGATTTCATTCACTCAGTAACTTCGCAGTCAAGACTAGAACAACCTTCGTTCGATTCCTAAGAAGCTCTGTTGATAGCAGATGGCATTTAGTTTGGTCGAAGTGGTTTAGTTCTTAGTAGTTCTGTGTTGAGGTAAATATTATATATCTAGTATTTTGTGAGTGTTTAAAGTGATAAATCGCTTATTTCATTTTTCTAGTTAGATTTGTGCGCAGAAGAATTAAATATAAGTCTGTTATATTCTCTAGCTGACGTGTTTCAGTGGAAAGCAGAATAAATTATAATTTCTAGCTTAAAAACTCATGCAGCTATAAAATAATTTGATTTAACTGCTTAGTCGAGAATATTGTAAAACTAACTTATAACTGCACAGGTTCATCACTGAGTATTGACGAAATACGTATGTATTTCTAATTCATGATGATTGATTTTATGAATATAACTTATTTCACGGGAGGGTTTTTAAACGATAAGTCAAGCCTCCGCTTGCAGTTGATAATGTAAGTTATATCCGAGAGCATAGTATGTATAGTATTTTATATGCTGTTTTTCTTTATTCAGTGAAACTGGGGTGACCCAACTTTGCCAGCGTATGAGTACACGAGTAATATCTGTGAAGAACTAAAACATTTTCCTTAAAGACTTGGTGTATAACCTTTACAAGGACTTTAACGGTTAAATGAAGTAACGGGCCCATCGAGCCTGATTTATCTCTTCCAGAGAAAAACTCTCAAGTACATTTTCAGCCTTTGTGGCAAGTAAGATATTAAAATCTACAACTTTTTCCGACACTGTTGACAAGTGGTGGTGTGACCAACTAAATTCCTATACTAAGATAAGGCACCCGATCTGACATTCCTCATTACTAGAAACCTAAGCTATTGACACTGTGCTCGCTGTTAACGTTCGTGCCTGGTCAATTTTAATGTGACAGAACCAGATATCCTAAAATAAGTAGAACCAAGATAACGTTCCCTGAAGCAGTGAATTCAGCCCGTCTTTTTTTAACTGGGGTTGTCTTGGCCACGGCTACCATTGAAGATTCTGTATATGCATGTCCTAAAAATTGTGTTTCCAGAAGTTTCTACCAAAGCTGTAAGTACGCCTGAAAGCACGTGAACACGGCTGAATGAATAGAGAGAATGCAGGACTGAGAGATTCCTTTATTGTTGTATTTTGGCACCCATTTTTGCTGTTTACAATTTCTTTATGCAAGTTTTGTTGCTAACAAATTTTTCCTTAGGATAGATCATACTAATACCTAAGTCTGTTCATACCTTTAAAAGGGAAAATTATTAGACTACCGCAGAGGTATCCGTGACTCTTTGGGCTATCACTTCTCTTCTAACGGGACTGTGGGCTATACATCGAGGGAAAAGATCATAACTGTGGGTCTATCAGTCGTGTAGAAATTCATTGCCTTTATGATTATTTGTATATGCTTGATGTAAATTTTATGTGTTGTGATGGAATTTTAGTCTGATAATTAAAATTCAATTAAATTTACTTCAGTGTGGTGGTCAGTTCGTTCCCAAGTACCTATATAATCAGTGTTATAGTTTTCCCACGTCTGTGTGTCTAACTGTCGTCACATGTGTGTGTGCACGTGAGTGGTAATATATATATATATATATATATATATATATATATATATATATATATATATATATATATATATATATATATATATATATATATATATATATTAATATATGTAGTCAATAGACTGTCTGACTCCTCTAAATCTGTTGTAGAAGATAAGCTCAGAGAGAGAAGATTCTCGATTTCAGAGACAGCCTCTATTGATTTCTACCATCTCACTCGTGGAAATCTATTTATATTATCATCTCTCACTGAACTATCACTTATTCTAATCTATTCAGAAGGGACCAACCCAAGTCTTAATTCTCCTATCAAAAATCTACGACACTCGTACTTACTTTTTGTATGTGGTGATGTAACACATATCCTTTAGTTCTTACATTGTGTGTTGTAATGTAACACATATTCTTTAGTACTTACTTTTGTGTGTGTGGTGATGTAATACACATCCTTTAGTAATTACTTTTGTGTGTGTGGTGATGCAATAAATATCCTTTAGTATATACTTTGTTTGTGCGTGGTGATGTAACACATATCCTTTAGTACTGACTTCGTTTGTGTGTGGGGATGTAACACATGTCCTTTAGTACCTACTTTGCTTGTGTGCGGTGATGTAACTTTGTTTGTGTGCCTTTAGTATTTACATTGTTTGTATGCCTTTAGAACTTACTTTGTTTGTGTGTGGTGATGTAACACATTTCCTTCAGAACTTACTTTGTGGTGATATAACACATATCCTTTAGTACTTACTTTGTGTGCGGTGATGTAACACATATCCTTTAGTACTTACTTTGTTTGTGTGCCTTTAGTACTAGCATTGTTTGTGTGCCTTTAGTTCTTACTTTGTTTGTGTGTGGTGTTGTAACACATTTCCTTTAGTACTTACGTTGTGGTGATATAATACATAGCCTTTAGTACTTACTTTGTTTATGTTTGGTGATGTAACACATATTCTTTAGTACTCACTTTGTTTCTGTGCTTTTAGTACATACTTTTGTTTGTGTGCATTTAGTACTTACTTTGTTTGTGTGTGGTGATGGAACACAAATCCTTTAGTACTTACTTTGTTTGAGTGTGGTGATGTAACATATGCTTTGGTACTTAATTTGTGTGTGTGTGGTGATGTAACACATATCATTTAGTACTTGCTTTGTTTGTGTGTGCTGATGTGACACATATACTTTAGTACTTGTTTTGTTTGTGTGCCATTAGTACTTACTTTGTTTGTGTGTAGTGATGTAACACACATCCTTTAGTACTTACATTTTTGTGTGCCTTTAGTACTTACTTTGTGTAGCTTTAGCACTGACTTTGTGTGCGGTGATGTAACACATATCCTTTAGTACTTACTTTGTGCTGCGATATAACACAAATCCTTTAGTACTTACTTTGTTTGTGTGTGGTGATATAACACATATTCTTTAGTACTTACTTTTTTATGAGTGGTGATGTAACACATATAATTTAGTACTCACTATGTTTGTGTGCACTTAGTACTTACTTTGTTTGTGTGTGGTGATGTAACACGTATTCTTTAGTACTTACTTTTTTATGAGTGGTGATGTAACACATATACTTTACTTACTTTGTTTGTGTGCCTTTAGTACTTACTCTGTGTGTGTGACAAAATGGGGTATACATTGTAGGCCCTTGGATGGAGCTACCATCCCTCCTATTTCTTTCTGATTTTAGGCACGCCCATTTTACTGCTTTTCGTTCTTCTGTGGAGATTATCGGGGTAATTGACTTGTCATGCTTGAATCCGATAGGTTCACTCCCTTTAGCCTGTAAGGTTGGTAGGAGATAATTGACGGATTTAGGTTTCTGTCGCGGGTGAGCAGCATCTTCTTCTTTTCTGCTTAGAAGTCTTTTGACCACGAGTCAGAAGCCTTACACTCAGTTGTGAGAGGGGGGTGGTAAGACATTCCCGAGTCTTTTGACAAGAGGGAAAGCTCTTGCCTTTTGTGTGTCGGCGGGCAGAACCTATTAAGGCATCTATTGACGTTTTCTTTCTTTTTGCACGTAAACACGGGACACTATTCCTGGAGTTCCGTCATATTACATGGCTACTTGGCGTAAGAGCGACTTTGGGTTGCGCTTGAGACACCTGCATTGATGGGTGACAGTCACAAAAACTTCCCTGTGTTTGGTGCCAGGAAATTCCTGGACTCTGTGCGTGAAACAACCTTCACTCTGTAATGTAATTCTTTTGTAGCTGGTCGCTAGGAGAATTCTCTGGGTAATTCTTACGACTGTTTTTGGCATTCTCTTCGTAGATGTTAACCCAGGTGTTCGAACACCTGGGGCCTATTCCTACTATATAATTGATTTTCTTCTGCTTCTAATTGCTTCAGTCCTAAAAATTCCTGTCGTGAATGGTAGAGACCCCTGTGCAGTTTGCTAACTAATTAGTGAGGAATATTCTCCACAAGTCTCGGTAAGCTTTCTTAATTAACTCGATAGTGTTATTTTTTTCGTGGGTTTTATAACAAGTCAGATTAAGTCATTATAGTAATTGTTAGTTCGGCTACTACCCAACATACACAAAGAAGCTATAGCTAATTCTTGTAAAATCAGTTTTTTTTTATATGCCTGTTACGGGTTTTTTTTTAAAAGCCCAGTGGTTGTGTACTTGAACAACTAGATTCCTGGGCATAACTTTAGATAAACAACTAAATTGGAATAAACATATATACGTTCTAGTAGAAAGCTGTAGTGGACTCCTAAATATGTTAAGAATATTAAAAGGTAATGGATGGGGAGGCCAGCAACAAAATAATGCTTATGTTCTATAAGTCTTTCATCAGTGGGAAACTAAATTATGCCAGCATAGTCTATGACTCAGCTTCAGCTTTTAACAAATCAAAACTGGACAGAATTCAAAATGCAGCCATGAGAACCATTACAGGCGCATTTAATTCAACATCAGTAGATGCACTAGAAGTAGCTCTTGGCATACTGCCCCTTGATCTAAGACGGAAAAATTAAACTATTGGAGCAAAGTAGCACAAGAAGTGACACACCCAGCACATAAAACATTTGTCCAATACCAACCAAGTGTATGGGACGTCGCCTTGAATACTAATAGATATCCAACAGGGTGGAGAACTATAGAAGATCTAATAAATTTCAGAGAACTGTCAAACACAATTAATAATAGTAATAAATATTGAAGCACAATACCACCCTTGGAACTAGAAGCACAAATCATAGACTACACACTCACTGAAAAGATTAAACAAAACATAGAAGATAAGGAAGCCAAAATGATAAGTAGAGAGTTCATAAATCAACTTACAAAGCCTTGCTGTTTACACAGATGTATCCAAGGTTGATAGTGGGCAACAAGGTGCAGGAGTAGTTATACCACAGTGGAGAATTAAAAAGAGTTACAGTGTAACTGGAGGGGTTTGATTTTTACCGCAGAGATGGTAGCAATTCTAAAAAGTTTAGATATAATCGAAGATAATACGCCAGAAGCAGTTATGATATTTACAGACTCACTAACATCCCTACAAGCACTAGAACACCCAGGTAAATGAAGCCGGCCAGACATAAAGGAAGAAATTCTTTCAATTAATACATCACTAGGGAACAGAGGATGCAGTGTGAGGCTAGTGTGGGTTCCAGCACACATAGGTATAGCTGGTAACGAGATGGCAGACCAGACTGCCAAAAATGGAAGAATCAGTAAAAACAATATAAGAGCAGGACTTGGAAAATCGGAGATTAAAATCCAAGTGAAGCTAACCATAAACGAGGAATGGAAGACAACATGGAAAGACAGTAGTAAAGGCGGACACTCGTTCAAACTGCTGAAAGAACCAACAAGGACTTGCTAGGTCCGAGAAGAATTAAAGCTGTGGCGTCTCCGTCTCGGTGCAGCGTACTTTATGTTTGAGGAACCACACTGCCAAGAATGCCAGGAAGAAAATGAGATAGACCACTACTGATCCACTATAACAAATACGAGCGACAGAGGCTAGAATTAAAAACATACTTTAGGAATGACAATATAGACTTGACAGGTGATAAGGTTTTAAGTATAGATGTCCAAGAGCAAGCCCAATCAATACTAAAACGGTATATAGGCCTACACAAAACAACGGAAAACATATAAGGTTAATAACAGTGACAATATTAGTAATAAGAATAACAATAATAATACCCCAGAAAATAAATTAATCCAAAATAGAAATTAAGCTAATCGTTAAAAAAAATAACACATAAAATGGCAAAATTACTAACTACTCATAGGACAAGGAAAGACAACGAGGAAAAAAGCCACCAACTTAAAAAGAACAAATACTAATGCAAACTAAAAACCAACAAGTGCATAAGGAAATACAGTAGTTATCTAAAGAGAATACAAAACTTAAAATAAAATGACACTAAATACCCCAATTGTAACCAATTTTTAGTATGAACAGGGTAGACCAAGATGGTGAAAGAGAAGAGGCAATAATGGTCAATTGTTAAGTGCCCTCTCTCCACCTATCACCTTTAAAAAAAAAACTAAAAAAAAAGTAATGTTTCTGTTCTTGCCAGCTATGCGATCATTCAGTCGTTTACATTCTTTAATCGATGGCGCTTTCCTTTCACTTGCTTGCTCGTCTGTGTAAGCAGACTGCCTACTGATGGCGCGTCTATCTTTTGATTCCACATCTGCTCCTCGTTATAATTCCCTGCTCTCGTTGCTGGTCAGCAATAAGCAGCTTAAAACATTTCACTAGAGCACTTGGACGCGGAAGCAGCACTTCGCTAGTAAAACAGGACTTACAATAGGCTAGAGATCTAATTGTTTCCGTGGACGGGGAGGCGCGATTTCTTTGTAGATCGACGCGTGCATAAACGTAGCGTGACCAGGTGTTAAGATCAGCGTCGGTAACAGAATATAAATTATAATGGTTTTAAACA
The DNA here is from genome assembly GCA_024509875.1 of Oreohelix idahoensis. Taxonomy (NCBI): domain Eukaryota; kingdom Metazoa; phylum Mollusca; class Gastropoda; order Stylommatophora; family Oreohelicidae; genus Oreohelix; species Oreohelix idahoensis. The sequence continues at coordinate 109,341 of JAMPIV010003364.1, read as the reverse complement.
TTAGATACACACAAATAATTATAACACACAGACTAGCTCGGGCGTTGGCGCAGCTGGCGAGTCCTTTTCAGGAGTCATATTAAGGCCTAGATGTAAGTTGTTTACGCGAGGAGAGGATGCCGCGTCTGTGTTGACTTTAGGAGTCATATGTAGTCAGAGGTTATTAGTGGTTGATCTGACTATGCTAACAGATAGATAATGTTGGTCCTTTTCAGGACTTACAATCTGTCACGTAGGTCTTTATATCATTAAATTGCCTACATCTTCTTCCTATTCGCTCACCCACATCCTTTATTTTATATTCTTTCCTTACTCGTTTTTCCTGTATTTTTCGCATCACTTGTTTGCGAAAAATATTTTTCTTCAGTATTCTCAAACTTTACCTTGTGTTTTTCTCATACTGGGATACGTAATTCTATTACATAGATGTCAGTGAACGAAGCTGTGACTTTCGCTTCTATCAGACCCGAAATGGCAGACAGTTGTCTGAATTTTCCAGCGAACACGAGCGGTGGCTTCGGGCTGAGCGCTCAGGTAGGCGTTAAAATTGTCACCTACACGGCGTAGAGCAGACATATAGTCTGGGAAAACTTAGCTCTCGGGAAACTTTCCTAGCGTGAAGTGTGATCTGTCACCGCCTCCCCCGCTCAGAAATGGAAATCGGGAGAGGAAGGTGCCAAGACACTCCGGGGCAGTTACGACATGCTTCTAAGTGAAATGTAGGTGTTATGAGAAGGGGAGAGATCAGGGTTGGGGAAATAGTTCATCCTTTGTCTGTTTCAGATATTAAACCTAGTTTGAAACTTTATTTTCATTCTTGTCTCAATAATTCGCAGTAGACAGGTGGTTCGCGAAGAGTAGAGCTGTATAAGCGAAGTTTCTTAGTTTGTTGCGACAATTTGTCGAACTTCTAGACTTCCATAAATATAAGCGTAAAATTCTTAATTGTGCGATATCCTGTAGTGCTGTGTTTGAGGTAAATATTATATAGTAGTTCTCTAGAATTTTGTGAAGTGATTAAGTGTTAAATCGCCGATTTCATTTTAAACTAGTTCTTTTGAACAGAGTGCTTAATCTATATAGTCTGTATTATTTTCTAGTGACGCGTTTCAGTGGAAAGCAGAATAAATTATATTTTCTAGCATTAAACCATAATGTAGCTACGTATAATGAAGTTAATTTACTGCTAAATAATCAGTCGAGATCATATTTTTCTAAAACTAACTTATAATGCTAGATGCGACATCAGTGAATATTGACGGAATGCGCAAATATTCCTAATTCCTGATGATTGATTTTATATAACTTATTTTACGGGAAGTTTTAAAGATAAGTCAAGCTGTAGGCTTGCTATTAAAATGTAAGTTATATTGAGTACATATATGTAAATTATTTGATATGTGTTCTTTCTTTTATATAGTGAAACTGTGGTACCCAACTTGCCAGCGTTTAGTAAAGAGACATATTTGTGTGAAGCATAGACAGTTCCTATCTTTAACCACGTGGGTTTTTTTTTTGTTTCAAGTAACACTGGATCTGACAGTGCATATGCCATCAGAGAGAGACAGTAATAGCAATCCCACTAACGGTTTCTCAAGACTAGAAATATATATTGGGCTTTTGAGCCAGTTCATATTGCTCCACAAATTTAAATGTACATGCTGCCTGGCGGCGAAAATATTACAAGAATAACACAAACATTCCGACAGAGATTGTGACTAGTATTGTGGTGACCAAATATAGTACCTTCCTGCAAGTAGACACCGATCTGACATTCCTGAAATTCTAGAAATCAAAGCTAATGACATTTGTGCTCCGCTAACTTTCGTGCCTGGACAAATTTTATGTGACTTAATCAGACATTCGAAAAATTAGAACACCCAAGGAATCGTTCCCTGAGAGTTTAGTACGTCTTTTGGAACTGGGGATTTCTTGGTCGCTGACTGCATTTTTCGGGTCTGTGCGAAGGTCCTAGAATTATTACGTTCCCAGAGGCAACGAGCAAAGTTGTGAGTATATATGTGAGAGAAAGGCCATGGCTGGATGAATGAGAGTACACAGGTCTGAGTGTTATTTTACCGGTGTATTATTGTCACCCATTTGCTGTCTTAACTGTTTTTTTTTAAATCTGCAGAATTTGTTACAAATGCTAGAGTCTCTTTTTTTCTTAGGCTAAATCAGATTATCCAACTCTGTTCATACATTTACGAGAAAGAAAGAAACCTCTTAGACTAAACCCTATGTATCTATAACTCTTTGGGCCATCATCTGTTCTCTTAACGGGGCTGTGGGCTAAACCTAGAGTAAGATTCTAACGGGCTATCATCCTTGTAGCATTTTTCTTGAATTCTATGACTATTTGTATATGTTTTTCCTTGATGTATTTTTTGGTGTTGTGAGAAGATTTTTTTTTTTTATGATAATAATAAAAATCTCTCTTGAACTAAATCAGTGCGTTGGTCAGCTCGTTCAAATAATATATATATAATCATTCTTATAGATTTCCCACGTCTGTGTGTTTAACGGTCGTCACGTGTATGTGCGTGCCCGTGAGTAGATAGAAATATAGGTAATAGATATATCTGTGTGTAGACTGTCTGACACTGTAAAGTTGTCGTAGAAGATAGGTGAGAGGGAGAAGATTCTTTATTTTTTCCGCTTTCAGAGACAGCCTCTATATCACATTCTATCATCTCACTCGTGGAATCTATTCCTGTTACTATCTCACACTGTGACGATCACCTATTCCAATCTATTCAGAAGGGACCCACCCAAGTCTTAATTCTCCTATCGAAAATCTACGACAAATGGTCGCTCGTTACCGGGAATTGAACCCAAAATCCTAAGGCGATACGACAAATGGTCGCTCGTTACCGGGAATTGAACCCAAAATCCTGAGACGATACGACAAATGGTTGCTCGTTTCCGGTTTTTGAACCTAGAATAGGAAGACGAGTACGACAAATGTGGACTCGTCTATCTGGATTTGGAACTTAAGATTCTTTATTCTGATATAGAGTAAGAGTGTGATGTCTTGTGAGTTTTGTATCTTTTAAAAATAATTTATCCCCTAGACTAACGATCTGTTTACGGGCGTGCTGACCACACAAACTGATAAGTTTTTTTTCCACAGCATTTTGAATATTATACATTTGGTTTACAGGTTGATTTTGTCGGAATACATGTTAATTAATGATTTTGTAATACTAAACGCTGGTAAAGTTTTGTGAGTGTATAACATTCACAAGGGTTCTGAAGCAGGTAGGTGTTTGAGCAAAGCTAAGGAGTGCGTTTCGGACTATTTGTCCAGATTAATTGCCTCCCTCACCCTAACTGTCTTCACGGGTAAACTTATAGTGGATTTTAAAATTAAGGGATTATTTTTCTCTTTAATTTTTGCTATAATCATTGTGTTTTCCACTGTAGCTACTTATTTTTCAGGGGGTAATCTTAACTACCATTTAGTTGGCGTAGTCGTGTTTTGCATTAGGTGCTTTATTGCCGATAATAGCAGCGATAGTTAGATTTTATTTTGGAGGAGGTATCCCAGGGTCAAGGATATCATCTTTTTGATTCTTGGTATTTTTTTTCTCGCAAGTGGTAGGAACCAGTGTATTCCTTATCCTTATCTTTTTCTCGTCTAAGTCTCAGTCACTGACATAATATGGCCGAGAGGGCAAAGCTTAGACAACTCCTCAGGGACGAAGCGAGAGAGGAGGGACTGGAAGGAGAGGAAGCGAAAGCTTTTGTCAGAGACGAACTGGAAAGATATGACGCGGAGAGGAAAGCAGCTGAAGCTAAAGAGGAAAAAGAAGCAGCCGAAGCTAGAGAGCAGAGGAAGATGGATGAGGAAATGGAAATTCGCAGGATGCAACAGGAGGAAAAAGAGAAGGAGAGACAGCATGAGAAGGAGAGGGAGGAAAGACAGCATCAGGAAAGAGAAAATGAGCAACGACGACAGCATGAGTTGGCTCTTAAAGCTCTAGAACTTCAAAGTCGTGGTGCTGCCTCTACCTCCAGCAATGGAGAGTCTTCTCCTCATTCTTCCTTAACTGATCCTTCTAACAGTCAATCTCTTCACCTCACGGCTATGTCTTTTCCGCTAGAATCTTTCCCTTGTCCAAATGAGAAGATTGACACTTGGCTAGAAAAATTTGAGAAAATTGCAACTCTGTACGGTTTAGAGAGGTCGCGTTGGAACATGAAGCTTTCCCAGGCTTTGAAAAGTTCTGCGTATGATGTTTACGCCAAACTGGAAAGCAGCCAACAAGACAACTATGATCTGTTGAAGAAAGCGTTACTGGAGCGTTTTGAAATGAACGCGCGAAAATGTTTGCAACTGTTTCGCAACAGCAGAAAGTAGAATTCTGAATCTTTTCACCAGTTCTCTTCCCGTCTAAAGGGATATTTGACAAAGTGCCTTGAGCTCTCGCAGCTCCCCTCTACCTATGAAGGTCTTGAGGAATTTGTTTTAACAGAACAAATAAAGAACACTTTGTCTGCTGATACCCGGAGATTTCTAGCTGAGCAAGGGGCAGAAAAACTTGAAGACATTTCAGAGAAGTCTGAGCGTTGCCATAATGCGCTGGCTGAACTACCGGCCACAAAGCGGAAACCGACAGAGGAGCATTTTCGAAAAAGTAACCTAGAGCAATCTTCTCAGGCTTCTAATCAGAATAACCACAGAGAAACTGGACCTCAAAAACCCCCTCCTGAAAAATCCAAGTTCTACAAGAACAAGTACCCCAACCACCCCAAACAGTCTGATCAACCCGACCGCCCTACATGGCAGCGCAGCCAGAAAGGACAAGGTGGCAAAGGGAAAACCCCTGAGCACGGGACATATGATCAGACCGAGCACACCGAGCCGAAACGCATCGGATGCTTATTAACAGTCTCGCAAGGCGGAATTATTGACAGTGATTCCCAACCTGTTGGGGATAGACCCTCAACGCGAGGTACTGTTATTTTGAACGGTTCTCAAACTTCTTGCTTATTTGACACGGGGCTTTCTTACGATTGCATTGTTGCCAGAAACCTGGTTAAACCCGGTCAAGAGACAGGAGAGACCGTCAAACTTTGTGGAGTTCGTAAGAGTGATGCACCTACAGCGCTTCCCATCGCATTGGTGGAGATACACTCTGATTTCGTCAGAGGCGTGATCAAAGCGGCTGTTATGGATGATCCCATCTACCCAGTCATACTTGGCGGGAGATACGTGTGTATTGGGAAACCGGAAGAGCCGATTGTGGCAGCAGTAACTACAAGAGGGCAAACCAAGAAGGAACGGGAGCCTGCGCTTAATTTGTTACCCATGGAACTTAAAGAAGCGCAATACAAGGACCCTACTTTGGCACCCTGCTTTAGGAAACTGCCCATGGCGAAGGAACCAACACAGCACGGGGACATTTTTTCTAAGGATGGCGTACTTTATCGGAGAACGGGCAAGCCTGACCAAGGTTACAACCAGCTCCTAGTACCGAAACAGTACAGAAGCCAAATCCTAGAAATGGGGCACTCTCTTCCCTTCAGCGGACATATGGGACAGAACGCCACAAACCAACGTATAACCACTCATTATTGGTGGCCAGGAGTAAATACTGATATTATCAGATATGTCAAATCCTGTGCCCAGTGCCAACGTGTGCCACCCAAGCAACGGGCACCCCCAGTCTCTTTGGGTGAAATGCCAATAGTGGGAACACCATTCGAACGGGTTGTGATCGACATTTTAGGGCCTTTCGAAAGGACTAAAAGAAGGAACAGGTTCATCCTGACCTTAGTCGATACATGCACTTTATGGGCAGAAGCTATCCCGCTAACATGCGCAGATGCCAAGCATGTCGCAGAAGCCCTCGTGCAGATTTTCACTCGGTTGGGATTCCCTCAACAAGTGTTGACGGATAACGGATCTCCATACCGAAACCTGTTGATGGATGAGATCGTTAAGATCTTGAGGACCCAACACATCCACACTAAGCCATATACTCCGGCCGGAAATGGGCTCGTGGAACGTGCTAATGGAAACCTCAACATGATGCTAAGTAAGCTGGCACAAGTGAAACCTGAAGATTGGGATCTGTGTATTCCTGCAGCATTATTTGGCTACAGAGAATCTCCTCATACTTCCACAGGATTTCCGCCCGCTACACTCTTATTCGGCAGACCCATTAAGGGCCCGCTGGAAGCCTTACTTCAGTCTCTGACAGACGAGAAGGCGGATGAGACAGTTGTCTCAGCCAGTAAATATGTGTCGGTTTTAAAGGAAAGGTTGAAACTAGGGTGGAACCTAGCAACGACTAACTTTAAGCGAGCTCGCACAAAGCACGCTAACCGATACAGGAAAGTCGCGAAACAGAGAGAACTGGAAGCAGGAGAGAAAGTTTTGGTGTTACTCCCGACCGAGAACAACCAACTGAAGATCGGATGGCAAGGGCCGTTTACCGTCCTGAAAAAAATTTCTAAGGCTACCTACCAGATATCTATTCAGGGAAAGGAAAAGGTTTTCCATTTAAATCTCTTAAAGAGATACTTGGAAAGACCTGTGCCGACCTCCGACCATCTCCTGACGATCGCCAGAGCTGACGAAGATGATGATAGTGGCAGGGATATTCCACCGCTATCACAAGAAATCTTTCAAAAATGTCAGAAGCGGCGACGCTCTTTCAAGCGCGCATGGGAGACATTCCAGAGGAAGGAAACTTTGGGGAGTAGACTTGAGTAGGAATTGGAGAGAGATGGAGGGGGAAGATAAGAGGGAAGAAGACAGACACCCCGAAGCTACGGTTATAGGAAATTTAATTCCATAACGTAGACATGGAGTGCTTCCATATCTTAAGGGGGGACGTCCTGTCACGTAGGTCTTTATATCATTAAATTGCCTACATCTTCTTCCTATTCTCTCACCCGCATCCTTTATTTTATATTCTTTCCTTACTCGTTTTTCCTGTATTTTTCGCATCACTTGTTTGCGAAAAATATTTTTCTTCAGTATTCTCAAACTTTACCTTGTGTTTTTCTCATACTGGGATACGTAATTCTATTACATAGATGTCAGTGAACGAAGCTGTGACTTTCGCTTCTATCAGACCCGAAATGGCAGACAGTTGTCTGAATTTTCCAGCGAACACGAGCGGTGGCTTCGGGCTGAGCGCTCAGGTAGGCGTTAAAATTGTCACCTACACGGCGTAGAGCAGACATATAGTCTGGGAAAACGTAGCTCTCGGGAAACTTTCCTAGCGTGAAGTGTGATCTGTCACCGCCTCCCCCGCTCAGAAATGGAAATCGGGAGAGGAAGGTGCCAAGACACTCCGGGGCAGTTACGACATGCTTCTAAGTGAAACGTAGGTGTTATGAGAAGGGGAGAGATCAGGGTTGGGGAAATAGTTCATCCTTTGTCTGTTTCAGATATTAAACCTAGTTTGAAACTTTATTTTCATTCTTGTCTCAATAATTCGCAGTAGACAGGTGGTTCGCGAAGAGTAGAGCTGTATAAGCGAAGTTTCTTAGTTTGTTGCGACAATTTGTCGAACTTCTAGACTTCCATAAATATAAGCGTAAAATTCTTAATTGTGCGATATCCTGTAGTGCTGTGTTTGAGGTAAATATTATATAGTAGTTCTCTAGAATTTTGTGAAGTGATTAAGTGTTAAATCGCCGATTTCATTTTAAACTAGTTCTTTTGAACAGAGTGCTTAATCTATATAGTCTGTATTATTTTCTAGTGACGCGTTTCAGTGGAAAGCAGAATAAATTATATTTTCTAGCATTAAACCATAATGTAGCTATAATGAAGTTAATTTACTGCTAAATAATCAGTCGAGATCATATTTTTCTAAAACTAACTTATAATGCTAGATGCGACATCAGTGAATATTGACGGAATGCGCAAATATTCCTAATTCCTGATGATTGATTTTATATAGCTTATTTTACGGGAAGTTTTAAAGATAAGTCAAGCTGTAGGCTTGCTATTAAAATGTAAGTTATATTGAGTACATATATGTAAATTATTTGATATGTGTTCTTTCTTTTATATAGTGAAACTGTGGTACCCAACTTGCCAGCGTTTAGTAAAGAGACATATTTGTGTGAAGCATAGACAGTTCCTATCTTTAACCACGTGGGTTTTTTTTTTGTTTCAAGTAACACTGGATCTGACAGTGCATATGCCATCAGAGAGAGACAGTAATAGCAATCCCACTAACGGTTTCTCAAGACTAGAAATATATATTGGGCTTTTGAGCCAGTTCATATTGCTCCACAAATTTAAATGTACATGCTGCCTGGCGGCGAAAATATTACAAGAATAACACAAACATTCCGACAGAGATTGTGACTAGTATTGTGGTGACCAAATATAGTACCTTCCTGCAAGTAGACACCGATCTGACATTCCTGAAATTCTAGAAATCAAAGCTAATGACATTTGTGCTCCGCTAACTTTCGTGCCTGGACAAATTTTATGTGACTTAATTCAGACATTCGAAAAAAATTAGAACACCCAAGGAATCGTTCCCTGAGAGTTTAGTACGTCTTTTGGAACTGGGGATTTCTTGGTCGCTGACTGCATTTTTCGGGTCTGTGCGAAGGTCCTAGAATTATTATGTTCCCAGAGGCAACGAGCAAAGTTGTGAGTATATATGTGAGAGAAAGGCCATGGCTGGATGAATGAGAGTACACAGGTCTGAGTGTTATTTTACCGGTTTATTATTGTCACCCATTTGCTGTCTTAACTGTTTTTTTTAATCTGCAGAATTTGTTACAAATGCTAGAGTCTCTTTTTTTCTTAGGCTAAATCAGATTATCCAACTCTGTTCATACATTTACGAGAAAGAAAGAAACCTCTTAGACTAAACCCTATGTATCTATAACTCTTTGGGCCATCATCTGTTCTCTTAACGGGGCTGTGGGCTAAACCTAGAGTAAGATTCTAACGGGCTATCATCCTTGTAGCATTTTTCTTGAATTCTATGACTATTTGTATATGTTTTTCCTTGATGTATTTTTTGGTGTTGTGAGAAGATTTTTTTTTTTATGATAATAATAAAAATCTCTCTTGAACTAAATCAGTGCGTTGGTCAGCTCGTTCAAATAATATATATATAATCATTCTTATAGATTTCCCACGTCTGTGTGTTTAACGGTCGTCACGTGTATGTGCGTGCCCGTGAGTAGATAGAAATATAGGTAATAGATATATCTGTGTGTAGACTGTCTGACACTGTAAAGTTGTCGTAGAAGATAGGTGAGAGGGAGAAGATTCTTTATTTTTTCCGCTTTCAGAGACAGCCTCTATATCACATTCTATCATCTCACTCGTGGAATCTATTCCTGTTACTATCTCACACTGTGACGATCACCTATTCCAATCTATTCAGAAGGGACCCACCCAAGTCTTAATTGTCCTATCGAAAATCTACGACACAATCAACGCTGATCGGGTTAGCAGTCAACAGAGTTGACTTTTTTGCATGGTAAATGCGCTCTGATATATCCAAATAGGTTCAAAGGACAGCGCCTCGCTTGAAGAAGGCAAAAACCGAACCAAAAAAAAATATAGATACACTTCGTAAAAAGGACCGCAGATGAGCGGGAATTAGACAGATTATTGAGGCGAAAGATACGACCCGTTTTGTCTTTATTCATGTACTGCCGGGTAAATTAAGCACTTTTAATCAATGCTTAGTTATAACCATTATATATATATAAATATATATAAATATATATAAATATAAATAAATATAAATAAATATAAATAAATATAAATATAAATATATATATATATATATATATATATATATATATATATATATATATATATATATATACTGAAGCACATTAAAAACGACCCACTTGTATAATCCAGGAACAGAGTGTGAAATGTAAATATAAGTGTTTACAAGTTTACATATTAGGAATCTTTATTCATTTTCCTATGAATCCTTGCTGGTCATTAATTTGTACATTTGATTGTTATGAAATTCATTGCATTCTGTGCAGGCAAGAAATAAAACCAAAAATGCAACCAAACAAAAAATTCATTCACACTATCCTCAGTATCTGGTATGTCCACCGTGTGCTTGCAAACAAGCTGGGCAGCGGCTCCGCATGGAACGCACAAGTCTCTGAAGGAAATTCCGGGGAATCAAGTCCCATTCACGTGTAAGAGCTGTTTCGAGCTGTTGCAGATTAGCTGGAGAACCTTGCCTGTAGACTCTGCGTCCAAGCTCGTCCCACAGATGTTCTATAGGGGACATGTCTGGTGATAGGGCAGGCCAATCAATCGTCACAATGTTCTGCTGCTGTAGATATTGCTGCGTAATGCATTGCGGTGTGCGCACGTGCGTTATCCTACTGGAGAAGCTGCAAGTCTGGATAATTTGTGAACGCAGGAGCAATCAATGCATCCAGAACCTCATCTCGATATGTCACAGCATTAACATTTCCACGGAAGACGTGAAGAGGCAAGCGATGATGAAAACTGAATCCTCCCCAAATGTGAATACTGCCACCTCCAAATCGGTTGTGCTGACGAACACAGCAATCTGCAAAGCGCTTTCCACACCGTCGCCAAATCCGCATACGTCCATCAGCAAAGGATATGTTGAATCTGCTCTCGTCTGTGAATAGGACAGCATTCCACTGCAGTCTAATCCATCTGACATGTTGCTCTGCCCATTGCATGCGCTGCTGACGATGTCTGTAAGTCAAGTTTGACCCAACATAAGGTCGTCTTGCAGTAAGGCCTGTATCTCTGAGTCGTCGTATGACTGTCATTCGAGAGACTTGCCCACGTCTACCCACTATTGCTAATGCTGTTTGACTTGCCGGGAGAGAACGATTCCTTAGGTGACTCAGCACAATATGACGATCTTGCGCAGGGGTAGTAACTCATGGTTGGCCACTCCGAAGTCTATCCCGGGCACTGCCAGTGGTTCCGTAACGTCCATTGAGACGTACAATAGAGCTGTGGTGGCAATTCATCCTTCTGGCAATGGCCCGCGAGCTCATTCCGGTCTCCAACATAACAATGGCTCGTTGGCGGTCGTTTTCAGATAGTCGTGGCATTTCAAGCACATGTACTGGGTGTTTTGTCTCAACGGCCTTTTTATACCGAGTATACTGCCACAACGCGTACACATTTTCAGGGTCATAGCTGTTGGAAATCGTGTTGCACGTGTAACTTTCATTGTTTTCATGTAGTCTGTACACAAACCCGTGGGTTGAATCATGCACTGTCCATTCCAGCAGCCATTCGCTCTCTACCTCATGACAAACACGTTGAAAATCCATTCCGACACTTTTTTTCAGCTTCTCGGCATCAGTATATATAATAGTGGTGCGTTTTTAATGTGCTTCAGTATATATTATAAAAGATATCAACTTACTCCGAGATGACGAGAATATTGTATGTATTTGAAATGACTGAGACATATGGGCGCAGTGTCACGGGTTGCATTCCCTTAGCTCTGCAGTAGTGGTCCAACAGTGGCCAACACTCAAGAGTGTCTAATATGGGTCTTTAAAGGTATCTACCTTCGCACAAGATTACTCTTGGCAGAGATGTAGATAGAAGGATAATGACGCTTCTGTTACAAAGGGAGTCTTCACAAGATACTCAGAATAAGCGAGAACAATACTGCTTTGGCTGAGTATGTTAACTCTGTAATTCTGCCGACGCTTTTGTGAAGGATTTAAGCACTTATTACTTTCAGCTCGTTTAAGCCCCCACCCCTGATTTACTCATTGGAATTCTATTATTCTAGTATAGCTCTGTTTAGAGTGTGTGTAGTAATTTGACTGAGACAAATATGCAGTAACTTTAAAATGATTAAATCGAAGTTAAATTTGTAACATTACAAATAACACAATTTAATAATCCCTTTAGGTTTTAACAGTTGGAAATAATTTTAATAGTTATGGATCAAGAAAAGTTATCATCACAGTCTTTAAGGAATGTGAGATATTACAAGAAGTTCAAGTGGCAGCATACATTTGAACTTAGCTCCCAATAACGATTCTGCTCCTTCTTATGGGTTGGTTATTTTCACTCTGCTCACGCTCGTCTCTGATCAAGGTTGTCGGGGGTAGCTCGTTTCCCAGAAATGTCAAGGAGAGTCTGCCACATGGGTCCTTCGTCTGAAAGCTTAGGCCACGGTTCCCTTTTTGTTCCAGAGATAGTACTTTCTGCTGGTAACATCAATAACTATGGTAAAAGAATAGAACAAAACGCTCTTCTGAGTATGGCGTTTTCCATCCCATAGTTATGGGTTCCTATCTTCCCATACCACCATCCCAATTACTCAGACTTTACCCTCGATGAGAATTAAATTTTATCCCTCGGGATAAAACTTCCTTTACATTTAAATAGAATAGTGTTCATAGTTTCTTTATATTTAAATGAAAAATAAGTAATACAGAAAGAGTCTGTTTACATATACATCTCCACTGATTGAAAGGTGTTCACAATATAAAATGAATATGTTTTAATTTATATTCTACACTGATTAAAAAGTTTGAAACTTCCATTACTTTAAAATGAATATTTTCACATAGACATTTACACTGGTTTAAGCTTGAAAACTTACATTAATTTTAAAGTGACTATGTTTATAGGGACATTTACACTGCTTTGAAAATATAAGTATTATACTTAGAATGTACATAATTTCTTTCATCTTTCCCACCCTGCTCCATAGGAAACCTGGAACTACTTTATGCTTTTAGTTCTCTTTACGGGACTATCAATAAAGCAATCACCAGCCCGTGAAGTGGTGGTTCATGAATCATCATTCTATTCGCTGAGGTTACCAGCCCCAAATGACTTGGGCGTACTGTAGTAATTTTCACACATTAAAATTCACATGGTAAGATATATATATATATATATATATATATATATATATATATATATATATATATATATATATATATATATATATATATATATATATATATATATTATATATATATATATATATATATATATATGAATATCGATATATATGAGCTGTTGCGTACGTTTTACCTAAGGGGGTAGTCTTCAGTCCTGCCAATGTACGCACCAGTCTTGATATAGTTATATTATTTGTGCGTACGTTTTATTCACGCACCGACGTGCACAATGCAGAGTATGAGTTGCTCTTTGCGCACGGGTAACCTAGTTGAGGATTATGACGTCAGCTGTTGTAAGGGCAAGATGGACTCTCTCTCTGCCCGTATGTTATTATTTTGATTCTGAACAATTCGACGGAAGAATTGTTATGAAGGATTTTTGTTGGGTCTTCAGGGTGAAGCCAACATGCAGTTCAATACGTAAGTTTCGTTTGAACCTTCATGTATATTAATACGTCTATGAATAAAGTGGAACAGATGATCATCACTGGATTCTAGCGGGAATCCATATGTTACTGGATTCCTAGAATGGAACAGTTGAGATCTTTACTTCACTGTAATATTTCGTAGTGGGAAGTCCTACGAGTAAAGGATAACTATTTGATCATATCTTGAATATTGGATATTTTGTAATGCCTATGCCAAGGTCGTGGCATATTTTGTAGGAGAGGTTAGTCAACTGAAGTCGCTAACCTGATTGTATTTTCGTGTAGGACTTTTATGGATTATATCAAACTGTATAGATTATTGTAAGGAGAAAGTCTGGGATTTAAACAAGTATTATATGGAAGCGTCATCCATGAGCATGAATCCGTTTACTGTTACAGACGTCCTTGGAACAAGGTTAACGGACATTACCTTAATGTATCTCAAATGACAACTGTTTGGGAATCCTAGTCACTTGGATAGAAAAAGGTCTTGATTGATAAAGAAATCTACAGGAATGTATTATTATCAACAGTAACTATAATTATGATGCTCTCATCGTTTGTCTTGATCGTGTCGTTGATTGCCGTTTGTCATTCGTCAATAAACCTGAATAACTTTTACCAACGAGTTGATTATAGTCATGAATTGGCCAATTGCCTACCACTCGTTGGAATTTGATTGAATAACCTTTTGACAACTTTTCATTGAAACCATTCGCGTGTCTAAGCTAGTCATTGATGCATCTACCACTAGCATACCGTTTCTATCAACTACCATCACAAAAGAACCCAACAATATATATATATATATATATATATATATATATATATATATATATATATATATATATATATATATATACAGAGAGAAAGTGTATGGAGGAGATCTTTAAAACATATATATATATATATATACAGAGAGAGAATCTATTGTCAAATTAAAGACACCCCAGACGCGTGTAAGAGACCGACTCGTCTCTTTTATTCATCTGAGCAACAAAGTCTGTTGCCAAGATTGGCGTAAAGTGCATTTTTTCATTCTATATGTGTTTCATTTACTAACATGTGAACTAACATATATATATATATATATATATATATATATATATATATATATATATATATATATATATATATATATATATATATATATATATATATATATATATATATATATATATATATATATATATACCTTGTATATAGCGACAAAAATAGGAACATAAAGATGATATTGTTTCACAGTATGCCAAAATGCTTAATGCATCAAACATCTTAATCAAAATGGTGTGCACAACTGTGCGCAAAGAGCACGTGTGGGGAAATTTATTTCCTCGTTTAGAGATAAATATATAAATTAAAAAATGAAATAGTATGGAATCAGTTTTACAAATTAACGGCACATGAAAAATGAGACGTTTCAGGTTTCACCCTTCGTCAGCCACAGCTTCAAACTGGTAGGACAAGGGACAAGAATTAAAGACAGGTTAAAGAAAAACACTACAAACACTCATGAGGATAAGAAACAGACAAAACAAAAGCGATACAGGCAGATGGAAAAGTAAACAGCACAGATGATGAGCGAAACAAGAACAATAATAAGGCAAGAAAAATACAAAACCAGAAAGAAAGAAATATCCTAACTAGACATTAAATAATCAACGAAGTGCAAAAAGGAATTAACAAAATTGGTGAAACAAGTCCTTATAAAAGTAGCAAGATCCGTTGATTAAAACAGAAGATCAATGTCGTCCATTAACACCAATGGAAGTGACGTGTAAGATAGCGGCAATAAAAAAGACACAAAAAGGAAATGAAATGAAACAAAATCTATAAAAACGATAGATCGTGAAAACAACGACGGAAGAGAGAAAGAAGTCTGAAATAGATGAAAGCCACTAGAATTCATACAAAATAATGTTGGACATTTAAGCTATTGGGAGATAGAATTATCTGAATGACCAGGTCCATTAAAATGAAAAGCCACCGGTGTAGGTTTGCCATGATAAAGTGCCCACGAAACCTGTTTTCCAAAGTCTGCCAGTTTCACCAATATAGGTAATACCACACCTTTCACAGATGATAGTATAAATCCAATTTCGGGATTCGCACGTGAAAGACTCTCTAATGACAAATGTGCCCTTCGAAAAAGTACTAATATTTTTGATAGAATTTCGGCTGATAAGGACTGGACCAAATCATTCTGTATGTCAGTTCTGAGATATTTGCATTTTGATCATTCACTAATACATATTGTCTCAGTCTTGTTTGTATTCATTGTAACAATCAGCCGAATGAGTTCCCAAAAAAAATGCCTTTATTTATACCCTTACATTGGGAGCCAAAACCTCGATACTCGCGGTGACCGCGGAATGTATATACCTGCTTTCGCAAAAAGAGAACTGTATCTATATATAATATGTCGTAAAATCCTTCTATTTTTTCTGTATCTCTCATGGATGCCGTTAGAAGACCACCCACGACTGTTCTGTCATTGAATAAACGGAATTTTGTCAGGAATATCTCTTTCTATTTTGTTTTTAATTTTTTGTGACTTACTTTTTCTTTTTAATTTTAACGTATTTTTTCCAAGTGTTTGGGTACCTTCAACAAAATGATTGCAACCGCTTTTTGATCATTCCAAACCTCTGGTACAAAGGGCGCATGGGTGTGTCGAATGCAATAGAGGCATCCATCCTCACACATTTTGGCAATTTCTTTAATTTGTTTGCATCTTTCTTCAATCACCTTTATGTACTGCCCAGATAGCTTCTTCATAGTGCGCTTCTTCATTCCTACTTTCCCCTTTTGGCTGATTTCGAACCCGGCCCACCTGCCTCGATGCAGAAGGCGCGAAAGGCACAAGTATGTAAGCCATGGACAGATGTGCTCGCCTACACTCGTGAACTATATTTGATCATTTCTTCATTGGGTGTGACGAACTGAAACCCTTTCATAAGTCCCTTCATTGGGTGTGACGAACTGAAACCCTTTCATAAGTCCCTTCATTGGGTGTGACGAACTGAAACCCTTTCATAAGTCCTGTCGTAGATTTTTTGATAGGAAATTAAGACTTTGGTTGGTCCCTTCTGAATAGATAGAATCAGTGATAGCTGCAGTGAGAGTTAATACAGAAATAGATCTTTCCACGAGTGCAGTGGTAGCGAATCAATAGAACGGTCCCCTGGAAAAAGACAAGATTCTTCTCTCTCTCTCTCAGGCCTATCTTCTACGACACTTATGTAAGAGTCGGACAGACTATTGACAACATATGCTAATATGTAATGAACATACCACTCACGTGCACACACACCAGTGACAACAGGTAGACACACAGACGTGGGAAGACTATAAAAATGATTACATATATATATTCTGAACGAGCTGACCAACACGCTGCTTTTTAGTTTCAAAGGGAAGTTTTTATTTATCAGCTAAAAATTTCCTCACAACACATAAAATTCATCAAGAAAAGAAAATAAACATATACACGTGGTCAAAACAATAATCAATGAAATTGCTACAAGAAATGATAGACCCCAATATGATCTCATCCCCTCAAGGTAAGCCCACAGTCCCGTTATGAGTAAAGTGAAAGCCAGGAGATTCAATGATACATATGAGTTTGTCTAATAATTTTTCTTTCTTTCCTCGTAAACAAATATGAACCGACTTAGATGTAGTAGGTTTTAACCTGAGGGAAGTCAAAAAAATATTCTTGCATTGACAACAAGTTTCATAAATGGAATTACAAACATGGGTGAAATTCACATACCTCACACCGTCTACTTTCACTCGGTTCTTTCATCAGGGCCCTGTACTAATTACCTACGTGATGTAGCTTGCCGTCTGGCGCAACCTTGGTAACATTCACACCCTTTGTCTGTTCTGTCGTTCACTGAAGCGGATCCCAGCTCTACAGAGTGGTTTGCTGGTTTTGGTTTTTCTCAGAAATTTCTCCGGGGAGCATCAGCTTCAGGTGTCAGCTATTTCAGACTAAAGTTAGTGTATCTTGACTCACGAAGTAAGAATTAGGGTTAAGCGAGCACACAATGTCAGAACACGAGGTTTCCCTAAATTAGGAAAATGACCGGTGGACAGCTTCTCTCAACAGATAATCTTGGTTCCCCACTCACTTGTCAACAATGTCGGAAAGTTTATGTCATAGATTGTAATTATTCTCGCCGCCAGGCAGAAAATTTACGTAGAGTTTATGGAAGAAATTAAGATCTGGTTCACAGGCCCAGTATTGATCATTACAGTCTTTGAAAAACCCGTTAGTGGGATATTAGTATTTCTGTCTAACTTGCACCGTCAGATCAGTGTTACTTGAGAAACCCACGTGGTTCAAAATAATGACTGTCTATTTCTTCACAATTATGAACTCTTATTAAATGCTGGTAAAGTTCGGGTCACCCCGCCACAGTAATTCACTCAACCACAGAATTAACTAAGAACGTTAAAAACCACTTCGACCAAACTAAGGCCATCTCTATTTACAAGATTATTTAGAAATCGAACGAAGGTTGTTTTCTAGTCTAACTGCAAAGTTACTGAGTGAATGAAAAATCGTTTCAAACGTGGGTTAATATTTTAAAAAATTTAACAGATTACAAAGGATGAACTATTATTTCGTAGAACGAAATGCTCTCCCCTTTCCGGCTTAAACGATACGTTTAACACCTAACATGTCGTAACTGCCACCACTGACCAAGATGTACGCGTGTCAGTTTCAAATCTCAGACAACCTGTCTCCAATGCAGGGCAGTTTTCACACTACAGCTGACCATGGCCCACAGTGAGCGCCGTGTCAGTTTGGGGATTTTTCAGACAAATGTCTGAATACTGACCGGTGCAGATGTAAAGTATCACACCTCACCGGGACTTATGCCGAGAAGAAGCTCGCGCGCTCGTTGAGAATGTAGGCGATTGTCTACGTCTTATGTTCAGTGTCACGTAGGGTTTATATTCATTTAATTTCCTACATTTTCTTCCTATTCGTTCACCCAAATTCTCTCTTTTATTATCTCTGTATTTCATTTTTCCCGTATATTTTTCATCCATTCGTTTTGCGAATATTATTTTCATATAATTCGCAAACTTTACCTGTTTTCCTTTCTCTAAAACTGAGAATCGCGCTAGGACGATATTACGTAGATGTCAGGGCTGCAGGGCGTCAGAAGGCGTGATAAGTCGGTTCGCTGAACACAGGACGTAGCAAATCGTCTACATTCTCACCGAGCGCGCGAGCTTCTTCTCGGCATAAGTCCCGGTGAGGTGTGATACTTTACATCTGCACCGGTCAGTATCCAGACATTTGTCTGGAAAATCCCAAACTGACACGGCGCTCACTTGGGCCATGGTCAGCTGTAGTGTGAAAACTGCCCTGCAATGGAGTCAGGCTGTCTGGGATTTGAAACTGACACGCGTACATCGTGGTCAGTAGGTGACAGTTACGACACGCGTTAAGCGGACGTAAATGTTGGGAGTAGGGGAGATAATTTCGCTTGGCGAAGTAAGTTTGGGCCCTTTGTCTGATTTTAAGATATTGGCCAAGTTTGAAACTTTAATTTCATTCTCGCTCATAGACTCCACAGTAGATAGGTCGCTCGAAAACAGAATAGCTGTTAGCGAAGATCTCAGTTTGTTTCGGCAATTTGTCGAACTTCTAGACTTCCAGAAATATTTTCAGCATTTTTATTCTTAAGTTGTGCGACTACCTGTAATTCTGTGGTTGAGGTAATTAATATGATAGATATATAGATTTTGTGAGTGTTAAAGTGTTAAATCGCTTAATTCATTTTAATCTATTTCTTTAGCGCAGAAGAGAAATAAAGTGGTAGGCTATTATATTTTCTAGGGAAGCATTCAGTGGAAAGCAGAATAAAATTAAAATTTCTAGCTTATAACGGCAATTGTAGCTATTTATAAATTTAATTTAACTGCTAATACTCAGTCGAGTGTATTTTTCTAAACTAACGTATAAACTCTAGAATCCAGCCTCATGAATGGTGACGGAATACGCACGTGTTCTTAATTTATGAGGATTGCTGATTTTTAAATATAACTTACGTCACGGGAAGTTTAAATGATAAGCAAAGCTCTCTGCTTGCAAGTTTAAATGTAAGTTTTAACCAGTACAGATTCTGTTTATTATATTATATGTGTTATTTTTTCCTCCACACAGTGAAAGTTTTGGGGTGACCCTAACTTTACCAGCACCTAGTAGTAGTTTCCATACTTGTGAAGAAAATAGACAGTCCTTATTTTGAACCACGTGGGTTTTCTCAAGTAACACTGATCTGACGGTGCAAGTTAGACAGAAATACTAATATCCCTATAACGGGTTTTCAAAGACTGTAATGATAAATACTGGACCTTGGAGCCAGCACTTAATTTCTTCTAGAAACTCTATATAATTTGCTGCCTGGTGGCGTGAATATTAACAATCATTTCCCGACTAGATTATATCTTGTGGACAAATCTGTGGTGTGACTAAAGTGAATCCTATACTGAGGGAAGGCACCGACCTGACATTCATCATTTTTTAGAAACCTACGCTATTGACACTGTGCTCTGCTAACTCCCGCGCCTGGAATAATTGTTAGGTGACTTAATCAGACATTTGAACAAATTTGCATACCCAAGTAGTCGTTCCCGGAGACTCCAAGTTAAATACGTCTTTTGGAACTGGGGACTTCTTGGCAGAAGACTGCATTTTTTGAGTCTGTGTGAAAATCTAAAATCAATGTGTTCCAAGAGGCAGCAAGCAAAGTCGTGAGTACAAGTATGAGAAGCCATGGCGGAATGAATGAGTGTACGCTGGTTTGAGTGATATTTTTCACTATTTTATCTTTGACACCCTGTTGCTGTCCTAATTTTTTTTTCAATCTGCATAATTTGTTGCTAAGGCTAGAGTTCTTGTGTTTTTTGTCTTAGGTTAAATCAGATTTTTTTTTCAAACTCTGTGCATATAATTACGAGATAAAACAAAGACAACTCTTAGACTCAAACCCTATGTATCTGTGACTCGGGCGCCATCATCTGTTCTCTTAACGGGGGCCGGGCTAAACCTAGAGTTAACACTATAACGGGGCTATCATCCTTGCAACATTTCCTTGATTTTTTATGACTATGTGTATATGTATTTTCCTTGATGTACTTTCTTTGATGTTGTGAGCCGATTTTTCCTGATAATAAAATCGCTCTTGAACTTAATAATCGTGTTTGGTCAGCTCGTTCTAGATAATATATATATATCATTGTTATAGTTTTCCCACGTCTGTGTGTTTACCTGTCGTCACGTGTATGTGCGTGCCTGTGAGTGATAGAAATATACGTAATAAGAGAGAGAAGAATTCTTTTCGCTTTCAGAGACAGCCACTATATCAAATCTATCATCTCACGTGTGTGGAAATTCTATTACCTTTCACTAACTCTCACTGAGTCTATCACCTATTCAAACCTATTCAGAAGGGACCTAACCTAGTCTTAATTCTCCTATCGGAAATCTACGACATTCAGCGAACCGACTTATCACGCCTTCTGACGCCCTGCAGCCCTGACATCTACGTAATATCGTCCTAGCGCGATTCTCAGTTTTGAGAAAGAAACAGGTAAAGTTTAAAAATACTGAAGAAAATATTTTTCGCAACCGAGTGATGCAAAAAATACAGGAAAAACAAGTATGGAAAGAATATAAATGAAAGGATTAGGGTGAGAGAATAGGAAGAAGATGTAGGTAATTTAATGACATAAAGACCTACGTGACAGGACGTCCCCCCTTAAGATATGGAAGCACTCCATGTCTACGTTATGGAATTAAATTTCCTATAACGGTAGCTTCGGGGTGTCTGTCTTCTTCCCTCTCATCTTCCCCCTCCATCTCTCTCCAATTCCTACTGAAGTCTACTCCCCAAAGTTTCCTTCCTCTGGAATGTCTCCCATGCGCGCTTGAAAGAGCGTCGCCACTTCTGACATTTTTGAAAGATTTCCTGTGATAGCGGTGGAATATCCCTGCCACTATCATCATCTTCGTCAGTTTTGGCGATCGTCAGGAGATGGTCGGAGGTTGGCACTGGTCTTTCCAAGTATCTCTTTAAGAGATTTAAATGGAAAACCCTCTCCTTTCCTTCAATAGAGATCTGGTAGTTTGCCTTAGAAATCTTTTTCAGGACGGTAAACGGCCCTTGCCATCCGATCCTCAGTTGGTTGTTCTCGGTAGGGAGTAACACCAAAACTTTCTCTCCTGCTTCCAGTTCTCTCTCTTTCGCGACTTTCCTGTATCGGTTAGCGTGCTTTGTGCGAGCTCGTTTAAAGTTAGTCGTTGCTAGGTCCCACCCTAGTTTCAACCTTTCCTTTAAAACCGACACATATTTACTGGCTGAGACAACTGTCTCATCCGCCTTCTCGTCTGTCAGAGACTGAAGTAAGGCTTCAAGCGGGCCCTTAATGGGTCTGCCGAATAAGAGTGTAGCTGGCGGAAATCCTGTGGAAGTATGAGGAGATTCTCTGTAGCCAAATAATGCTGCAGGAATACAGAGATCCCAATCTTCAGGTTTCACTTGTGCCAGCTTACTTAGCATCATGGTGAGGTTTCCATTAGCACGTTCCACGAGCCCATTTCCGGCCGGAGTATATGGCTTAGTGTGGATGTGCTGGGTCCTCAAGATCTTAACGATCTCATCCATCAACAGGTTTCGGTATGGAGATCCATTATCCGTCAACACTTGCTGCGGGAATCCCAACCGAGTGAAAATCTGCACGAGGGCTTCTGCGACATGCTTGGCATCTGCGCATGTTAGCGGTATAGCTTCTGCCCATAAAGTGCATGTATCGACTAAGGTCAGGATGAACCTGTTCCTTATTTTAGTCCTGTCGAAAGGCCCTAAAATGTCGATCACAACCCGTTCGAATGGTGTTCCCACTATTGGCATTTCACCCATGTGGACTGGGGGTGTCCGTTGCTTGGGTGGTACACGTTGGCACTGGGCACAGGATTTGACGTACCTG
The DNA here is from genome assembly GCA_024509875.1 of Oreohelix idahoensis. Lineage (NCBI taxonomy): Eukaryota > Metazoa > Mollusca > Gastropoda > Stylommatophora > Oreohelicidae > Oreohelix > Oreohelix idahoensis. The sequence continues at coordinate 87,004 of JAMPIV010003364.1, read as the reverse complement.
ATAATATCAGTGTTTACTCCTGGCCACCAATAATGAGTGGTTATACGTTGGTTTGTGGCGTTCTGTCCCATGTGTCCGCTAAAGGGAAGAGAGTGCCCCATTTCTAGGATTTGGCTTCTGTACTGTTTCGGTACTAGGAGCTGGTTGTAACCTTGGTCAGGCTTGCCCGTTCTCCGATAAAGTACGCCATCCTTAGAAAAAATGTCCCCGTGCTGTCTGGGTTCCTTAGCCATGGGCAGTTTCCTAAAGCAGGGTGCCAAAGTAGGGTCCTTGTATTGCGCTTCTTTAAGTTCCTTGGGTAACAAATTCGACGCAGGCTCCCGTTCCTTCATGGTTTGCCCTCTTGTAGTTACTGCTGCCACAATCGGCTCTTCCGGTTTCCCAATACACACGTATCTCCCGCCAAGTATGACTGGGTAGATGTTATCATCCATAACAGCCGCTTTGATCACACCTCTGACAAAATCAGAGTGGATCTCCACCAATGCGATGGGAAGCGCTGTAGGTGCATCACTCTTACGAACTCCACAAAGTTTGACGGTCTCTCCTGTCTCTTGACCGGGTTTAACCAGGTTTCTGGCAACAATGCAATCGTAAGAAAGCCCCGTGTCAAATAAGCAAGAAGTTTGAGAACCGTTCAAAGTAACAGTACCTCGCGTTGAGGGTGTATCCCCAACAGGTTGGGAATCACTATCAATAATTCCACCTTGCGAGACTGTCAATAGGCATCCGATGCGTTTCGGCTCGGTGTGCTCGGTCTGATCATATGTCCCGTGCTCAGGGGTTCTCCCTTTGCCACCTTGTCCTCGTTGGCTACGCTGCCATGTAGGGCGGTCGGTTTGATCAGATTGTTTGGGGTGGTTGGGGTACTTGTTCTTGTAGAACTTGGATTTTTCAGGAGGGGGGTTTTGAGGTCCAGTTTCTCTGTGGTTATTCTGATTAGAAGCCTGAGAAGATTGCTCTAGGTTATTTTTTCGAAAATGCTCTTCTGTCGGTTTACGTTTTGAGGCCGGTAGTTCAGCCAGCGCATTGTGATAACGCTCAGACTTTTCTAAGATGTCTTCAAGCTTTTCTGCACCTTGCTCCGCCAAAAATCTCCGGGTGTCCGCAGACAAAGTGTTCTTTATTTGTTCTGTTAGAACAAATTCCTCAAGACCTTCATAGGTAGAGGGGAGCTGTGAAAGCTCAAGGCACTTTGTTAGGTATCCCTTTAGACGGGAAGAGAACTGCTGGAAAGTTTCCGAGCTCTCTTTCCTGCTGTTTCGGAAGAGTTGCAAAAATTTGCGAGCATTCATTTCGAAACGCTCGAGCAAAGCTTTCTTCAACACATCATAGTTTTCTTGTTGGCTGTTTTCCAGTTTGGCGTAAACATCATACGCACTACTTTTCAAAGCCTGAGAAAGCTTCACATTCCAACGCGACCTCTCCAAACCGTACAGAGTTGCAATTTTCTCAAATTTTTCTAGCCAAGTGTCAATCTTCTCATTTGGGCAAGGGAAAGAATCTAGCGGAAAAGACATAGCAGTTAGGTGAAGAGATTGGCTGTTAGAAGGATCAGTTAAGGAAGAATGAGGAGAAGACTCTCCATTGCTGGAAGTAGAGGCAGCACCAAGACTTTGGACTTCTAGAGCCTTAAGAGCCAACTCGTGCTGTCGTCGTTGCTCATTTTCTCTTTCCAAATGCTGTCTCTCCTTCTCTCTTTCCTCATGCTGTCTTTCATTCTCTCTTTCCTCATGCTGTCTCTCCTTCTCTCGTTCGTTCGCCCTGCGAATTTCCATTTCTTCCTCAATCTTCTTCTGCTGTAATAGACGGTCTGCTTCTTCTTTCCTCTCCGCATCATATCTCTCAAGTTCGTCCCTGACAAAAGCTTTCGCTTCGTCTCCGTCCAAACCTTCTTGTCTCGCTTCGTCCCTGAGAAGCTGTCTAAGCTTTGCTCTCTCGGCCATATTATGTCAGTGACTGAGACTAGTGGAGAAAGAAAATAGGAAAAAGGATACTCAGGTTCCTACCACTTACGAGAAAAAAAATACCAAAAATCAAAAGATGATATATTTAACCCTGGGATACCTCCTCCAAAAAAAAAAAAAATCTAACTATCGCTGCTATTATCGGCAATAAAGCACCTAATGCAAAACACGACTACGCCAACTAAATGGTAGTAAAGATTAATCCCTGAAAAATAAGTAGCTACAGTGGAAAAGCAAAATAATTATTGCAAAAATTACAGAGACAAATAATCACCTTAATCTTTAAGTCCCCTATCAAGTTCACCCCCTGAAGACAGTTAGGGTTAGGGAGGCACATAATATGAACACACAGTCCGACACGCACTCCTTAACTCTAGCTCAAACACCGCCCTGCCTCAGAACCCTTGTGAATGTTATACACTCACAAAACTTTACCAGCGTTTAGTATTACAATCAACATTAATAACATGTATTCCGACAAAATCAACCTGTAACTCAAATGTATATTATTAAAAATGCTGTGGAAAAAAAAACTTATCAGTTTGTGTGGTCAGCACGCCCATAAACAGATCGTTAGTCTAGGGGATAAATTATTATTATTTAAAGATATAATCCACAAAACAACACACTCTTACTCTATATCAGAATACAGAAAGATTACAGACGAGCTACTATTTGTCGTCTCGTCTTCCTATTCAAAGTTCAAAAATCAAAATAGACGAGCGCCCATTTGTCGTAGATTTTTTGATAGGAAATTAAGACTTTGGTTGGTCTCTTCTGAATAGATAGAATCAGTGATAGCTGCAGTGAGAGTTAATACAGAAATAGATCTTTCCACGAGTGCAGTGGTAGCGAATCAATAGAACGGTCCCCTGGAAAAAGACAAGATTCTTCTCTCTCTCTCTCTCTCTCTCTCTCTCTCTCTCTCTCAGGCCTATCTTCTACGACACTTATGTAAGAGTCGGACAGACTATTGACAACATATGCTAATATGTAATGAACATACCACTCACGTGCACACACACCAGTGACAACAGGTAGACACACAGACGTGGGAAGACTATCAAAATGATTACATATATATATTCTGAACGAGCTGACCAACACGCTGCTTTTTTTAGTTTCAAAGGGAAGTTTTTATTTATCAGCTAAAAATTTCCTCACAACACATAAAATTCATCAAGAAAAGAAAATAAACATATACACGTGGTCAAAACAATAATCAATGAAATTGCTACAAGAAATGATAGACCCCAATATGATCTCATCCCCTCAAGGTAAGCCCACAGTCCCGTTATGAGTAAAGTGAAAGCCAGGAGATTCAATGATACATATGAGTTTGTCTAATAATTTTTCTTTCTTTCCTCGTAAACAAATATGAACCGACTTAGATGTAGTAGGTTTTAACCTGAGGGAAGTCAAAAAAATATTCTTGCATTGACAACAAGTTTCATAAATGGAATTACAAACATGGGTGAAATTCACATACCTCACACCGTCTACTTTCACTCGGTTCTTTCATCAGGGCCCTGTACTAATTACCTACGTGATGTAGCTTGCCGTCTGGCGCAACCTTGGTAACATTCACACCCTTTGTCTGTTCTGTCGTTCACTGAAGCGGATCCCAGCTCTACAGAGTGGTTTGCTGGTTTTGGTTTTTCTCAGAAATTTCTCCGGGGAGCATCAGCTTCAGGTGTCAGCTATTTCAGACTAAAGTTAGTGTATCTTGACTCACGAAGTAAGAATTAGGGTTAAGCGAGCACACAATGTCAGAACACGAGGTTTCCCTAAATTAGGAAAATGACCGGTGGACAGCTTCTCTCAACAGATAATCTTGGTTCCCCACTCACTTGTCAACAATGTCGGAAAGTTTATGTCATAGATTGTAATTATTCTCGCCGCCAGGCAGAAAATTTACGTAGAGTTTATGGAAGAAATTAAGATCTGGTTCACAGGCCCAATATTGATCATTACAGTCTATGAAAACACCCGTTAGTGGGATATTAGTATTTCTGTCTAACTTGCACCGTCAGATCAGTGTTACTTGGGAAACCCACGTGGTTCAAAATAAGGACTGTCTATTTCTTCACAATTATGAACTCTTATTAAATGCTGGTAAAGTTCGGGTCACCCCCAGTAATTCACTCAACCACAGAATTACTAAGAACGTTAAACCACTTCGACCAAACTAAGGCCATCTCTATTTACAGAGATTATTTAGAAATCGAACGAAGGTTGTTCTAGTCTAACTGCAAAGTTACTGAGTGAAATGAAATCGTTTCAAACGTGGGTTAATATTTTAAACCAGACAAAGGATGAACTATTATTTCGTAGAACGAAATGCTCTCCCCTTTCCGGCTTAAACGATACGTTTAACACCTAACATGTCGTAACTGCCACCACTGACCAAGATGTACGCGTGTCAGTTTCAAATCTCAGACAACCTGTCTCCAATGCAGGGCAGTTTTCACACTACAGCTGACCATGGCCCACAGTGAGCGCCGTGTCAGTTTGGGGATTTTTCAGACAAATGTCTGAATACTGACCGGTGCAGATGTAAAGTATCACACCTCACCGGGACTTATGCCGAGAAGAAGCTCGCGCGCTCGTTGAGAATGTAGGCGATTGTCTACGTCTTATGTTCAGCGAACCGACTTATCACTCCTTCTGACGCCCTGCAGCCCTGACATCTACGTAATATCGTCCTAGCGCGATTCTCAGTTTTGAGAAAGAAACAGGTAAAGTTTAAAAATACTGAAGAAAATATTTTTCGCAACCGAGTGATGCAAAAAATACAGGAAAAACAAGTATGGAAAGAATATAAATGAAAGGATTAGGGTGAGAGAATAGGAAGAAGATGTAGGTAATTTAATGACATAAAGACCTACGTGACACGTCCCTTCATTGGGTGTGACGAACTGAAACCCTTTCATAAGTCCCTTCATTGGGTGTGACGAACTGAAACCCTTTCATAAGTCCCTTCATTGGGTGTGACGAACTGATACCCTTTCACAGGACCCTTCATTGGGTGTGACGAACTGATACCCTTTAACAAGTCCCTTCATTGGGTGTGACGAACTGATACCCTTTCATAAGGCCTTTCATTGGGATATATTTATTTCAACGCTTTAGACCAGTGCATCTTAAACCAATTAATGGTTCACCCAAGGGTGAATGAAACTATTTTGGGGGTGAATGAAACTATAAGGGTGAATGAAGGGTGAATGAAACATGAAGGGTGAATGAAACATGAAGGGTGAATGAAACATGAAGGGTGAATGACTTAATTTACTCAGATATTTATATTGTTTCTATACTCAAAAAAGGCATTGCAATTAAAGTGGTTAGTAATGCTTTTATTGTGTTTTAATGGCAGTGGAGCTGGAAATTTGATATATTTTTGTCTCTACCTATGGTTTTCTCATTTCAGAGTAGCAGGTATGGTTTTCTCATTTCAAAGTAGCAAGATACGGCCAACATTTACTGTAATATAATCTTTTAGGGCAGACCATACGAGCTAGTGGGATTATACATTTTCTATTCTGGCGACTTCTGTATTTTGTGAGTTTGATTTGGTAACCCTGGTTACACCACCACTGCTACAGACACGGCCAGTTTAGAAGTATACTGCTTGTAATTTTTTCAATAGGTCTACTGACATTTTAATAAATTATATAGCGTTACGAAAATTAGGGCAAATATCTTGGAACTATGTAATGCCGACCTCTGTGTAATCTACGTTTTGCTGATGATATTGATCTGATAGCTGGAACAGAATCAGAACTTCAAGACCTTACCTCTAGACTGGAGAAAGTAACAAGAACATATGGGATGGAAATTAATATAGAAAAAAGCAAGATATTGGTGAATAGCCATAAGAAACATGTTCCGACCAACATTACGTTAAATGGGCAAACGTTAGAAGAAGTTAACACCTTTAAATATCTCGGGTCCACTATATGTAGTGATGGAAGATCAAATAAAGAAATCAAGACAAGACTTGAGATGGCCTCAGCTGCCATGACAAGGTTGAATGTGATCTGGAAAAGTAACATCAGTTTTCCTGTGAAGATCAAATTATACAAATCACTTGTATTATCTATTTCTCTTGTATGGGTGTGAGGGCTGGACACTCACTGCAGATACGGAGCGAAGGATTCAGGCTTTCGAGCATAAATGTTATAGAAGAATTTTGCGCATTTGCTATAAAGAGCACAAAACAAATGTCTATGTTAGAGAGAAGATAAACACCTATGCAGGCCATCAAGAACCACTTTTGTCAATAGTGAAACGTCGAAAGCTTGCCTGGTTTGGGCATGTAACTCGTCATGACTCCCTTTCGAAAACGATCCTCCAGGGAACAGTCGAAGGTAAACGGAGAAGAGGAAGGCAAAGAAAATCCTGGGCTGATAACATCAAAGAATGGGCAGGACACGGTTTCTCCACACTTGTACGCATTGCTGAGAATAGAGAGCAGTGGAGGACCCTGTCTGCTGATGCTTCCACCATGGCACCCCTACGACCCATGACGGGTTATGGGTTGAGATGATGAGATGATGTAATGCCACTAACTAGCCATTAATCTTTTTTTTTTTTTAATTGCTGAATTAAACATGCATTGGTTTAAAAAAAAAAAACCAGTCCTCAACATTTACTGCCAAAAGAAAACATCCGTTATCTGAAAACGTGTTGTCGGCAGTGATGAACAGAAATTTACTACTCGTTTTTGGTGGCAGCGTACTATTCGACCGAATACGTATAGCTGATTGAATGCACTATTCGACCGAATACGTATAGTTGATTGAATGCAGTATTTGGCGCCGAATCGAATATTCGGTCCAGCCCTAAAAATAACAGCAGTCAATAAATAATATATCAAAAGATAGATACATATTTTTTCCCATTATTTTTTATTGGAATAAAACTGATTGTGATTATAAACAATTACAGATTTTTTTTTTTTTAGTAGACTCGACTCGGATTTCGGCTTGACACCTGTTAGGGACTTGAGACTGAACTTATGATATGTACTAAGAGACTTGAGACTCGACTAGAGACTTGTACTCAGAGACTTGGGACTTGGTGGGATCCGGGAACGACTTGAATACAATCAAGATTGTATTCGGTCAGCCTTCATTCCCTTCCCGTTGTTTAGTCTGTCTACAGTTGACAGAGTAACTTATTTTTGAATGGCAGTTGCGCTCTGCTATAACCGATGGACGTCTAAAGGACGTGTCTCGCAACAGGATGGTAAACCCCTGAATGATACTATGTTGTTGGCTGTTTGAGCTGTGGGATATATTCTCTCTCTCTCTCTTTCTCCCTCTCTCTCTCTCTCTCTCTCTCTCTCTCTCTCTCTCTGCTTCTGTCAACGTCCACACCTCCTTCTGAACTGTTTCTGTAAATATCTTCACCTCCTTCCGTGAACTCAGTTTTTGTGAATAACTTCACCTCTTTCTGTGAACTCAATTTTTGTGAATATCTTCACCTCCTTCTGTGAACTTTGTTTTTGTGAATAACTTCACCTTCTTCTGTGAACCCAGTTATTGTCAAACATCTTCACCTCTTTCTGTGAACTCAGTTTTTGTCAACATCTTCACCTCTTTATGTGAACTCAGTTATTGTCAACATGCGTATCTGTTTTTTTTTCGGTCAACATCTGTCTTCAAGAAACAGGGCCGTAAATAAAGCTTTGGAATCGAAAGTGAATAGAGTTAGGGTCACGATAATCAGCGTAAGACTGGTTTGTTTACAAGGTCAAAACTCAGAGGATGGATGAAGTATAGAAGTGTATACAAGTCTGTGATTCTTGATAGGTTCTTTTTTGCTTTTATTTTAAGTATATTTTAGACTCAACTTTCTCCCTCATGTGTGGATGTGGCGAGTCAGTGTGCGTGGAAAAAAAAACAAAAAAACAAAACAAAAAAAGAATAATAAAAAAATAAACAAAATTCTACTCTGTTTTGAACAAAGTGAAGTCTACACTTGAACAAACTGAATTAAGGAATTCGCTCTTGAGTATGAGAGAATAATAAGTCTGAAGAATTAATCGGTCAGTTTTATTTTAAGAAGATTGCAAATATAACGGCTTCAGAGGAGAATCTCTTCTCCAAAATATTTCCCATATCTCTCAATCAATACCCTTTAGCTCCCCAAGGATAGGCTTACCATACTTCCCGGTTTGACCGGGACTGTCCCGGTTTGAAGGTATGGTCCCGGCGTTCTGGCCAGTTTGTCATTTTGTCCCGGTTATTTGGAAAAGATTAAAAAGTGCCGAATATACCGAAGTCAAAAAGTGCAGCCTCGGAAAATGGCAATTAAGCAACACGAAAACCCGACTTTAACACTGGCCTAGTACGCAGCATCGCAAGTCAGTTGCGCAGCCGCCGCGCATGCGTAATCTTAGTTGAGTTCTGTCAGATTGCGTAGGTAATTTACTCGAGTCGGTGTTTGTTTTCGGCGTGTTGTTTGCGATTATTTTATACTGTACATTAAATTAATTTAACCCCCAAAATGCCAAAAAGAAACTGTGTATTTACGGATGATTTAAGAAAGGATTATCCGTTTTTGAAAAAAGTTTGTGGTCATATTGACAAAGTGAAATGCGAACAGTGTTCTTCAGAATTTTCGGTGGCTCATGGTGGGCGTTCGGACATCAAAAATCACTTGAAATGTGCGAGACATAAGGCTAATCTAGCAGCGGCAGGAACGTCCTCAAAATTATTGTCATATTTTAAAAGTGCCGATCCATGTGACAAAGAATTTTTAACAGCTGCTAAAGAAGCAACTTTTGCATTTCATGTTGCTATTCACAGTCTCAGATTCAAGTCTGCCGATTGTTCATCTAAATTGATATCAAAGTTTTTTGAAACAAAGTTTAGACTAGCCAGAACAAAATGTGAAGCTGTCATTGTTAATGTGATTGAGCCACTGTTGTTTCAGCAACTTTCTGAAGATTTAAACAAAACAAATTTTGTGACAAAATCAATTGATGCTTCCAACAGGAAAGAAATTAAAACTGTGCCATGTGTTGTGCGGTATTTTGTACCAGATTGTGGAGTAAAAGTTAAACTTTTAGACTTTCAATCAGTTCCCGGTGAAATTGCAGAAATATTGACAAACTGTTTAATGTCAGTTATGAAAGACCATAATATAACCAAAAAAATTATTGGATTTTGTGGAGATAACTGCAATACAAATTTTGGAGGTGTAAAACAGAGAGGAGAAAACAATATTTACAGTCGAGTGAAGAAGGAACTAGGAAGAAATATTGTGGGCATTGATTGCGGTGCTCACATCGTTCACGGGACCTCAAGACGCAGCAATAGAGACCGCAGTCAGCGACTCATAGCTTGACTGCCTGCGTCAGGACCAGCGAACCAGAGCTGGTCAAGACCGTGCTCCACCTCCACGTGGTGGTCCTGGAAACAGTCGGCAGCAGTGCAGGCTGGCTGAGCGAGCACGGATCGCAATGGGAAGGCAAACCCGGTCCTAAAAAATGCCGTGCAGAAGTCGGATGTGTCGACCGAAAGGTGCAGATATCACAGCTACGTTGTAAACAGACACAACGCAACCACCGTCCTTTTCAGGGCGAACGAGGAAGAAGAAGAAGAAGAAGACATCGTTCACAACTGTCTTCAAACTGCAGTTGATGTTCCACCTATTGAAATAGAAGCTTTAGTGGTCAAAATTTATAAATATTTCCACATTTATACGGTTCGAGTAACTCAACTAAAAGAGTTCTGTGAGTTTGTAGATGTCGAGTATAAAAAGGTTCTTCAACACGGCAACACCCGTTTTCTTTCGCTACTTGCAGCTATCGACAGAATACTTGAAATCTATGAGGGACTGAAATCATATTTTATTTCACAAGAACACTGTCCAGTGTTGATAAAACAGTTCTTTGATAGTGATTGTGGTGAAATGTATTTTTGGTTTGTGCAAGGGCAACTCACATTGTTTAACAAATCTACCTTGATTATGGAAAGTACAAAAGCAAGTGCAACTGATATTGTCAGTGAACTTAGAAAATTAAAAAAAAATCTTGAGGAAAGGCGTGATAATAAATTTATACCTCAAGAAGCAAAAAAGCTTGTTGGAATACTGGAAAATAATGGAAGTATTAATATTAATACAATCCTACAAGAGTTTACAAAATTTTATGACCGATGTCTTTCTTACATTGAGCTATGGGAAAACAGTTTTGGTGCAGCCGAATCTTTTATTTGGATAAACAACAATGAATTAACATGGTCTGAAATTGAAGCATCAGGTGAAAAAATTAATGAAACTCTTGCAAATAGTGCAATAAACTTGGATGAACTGTTTGATGAAGTGCTGATTCCAAAAGGTTTTTCGTCTGCAAACTATGACATTTGGAAAATACAAGTTGCGAAGAAAAATGGACACAACTATTCAGTCATTTCAAAGAAAAGAACATTTCATTGCCCAATCTTGTCCAAATTATAGAATACATTTTCAGCCTGCCAGGCACATCTGCACCTGTTGAAAGGATATTCTCAATAATGAATAACATATTGTCTGAAGAAAGAGGTAGAATGGCTGAATCAACTGTAAAAGCTTTATTGCGCTGCAAAGTTAATTGTGAACTAAATTGTAGTGAATTTTTCAACTCGATTAAAAATAACAAAGAATTTTTAAAGAAAGTTCACGCTAGTGATAAATATTAATAACTGTTTTAATAATAAGTTATGTTCAGTTAAGAGTAATTACAAATTATTACAACATAATTGTTGTTTTGTTTTTTTGTTTTTTGTTAACCACTCCATTACTTAGCCTTTTTGAATCATAAGTACTTAGCTGAATATACTTCTCTCTTTCTAAAATCGCATAGAAGGCGCTCACTTTCTGTTTTGAGCAAACTCTCGAAATTGTCCCGGTTTGAGAAAAAAATATTATGGTAAGTCTACCCAAGGAGCATAGGCCTTCAACAAGTTGGAGATACAATTGTGTTGTACCAGCTTGTTACGTGTCTGTGAATCAAGTGCTTGTGGTCTATGCTAGATGCCTGCCTTTGACGGGCAATGAAGATTCTTGCCTTGACTTTTGGAACGGTTATCCCTGCAGCTACGCCTGGCACGTGCTCTCACAATAGAAGTCAACAATTGACGACGCAGTCAGCAAACTAGTTTCAACATCTCGCCAGTTATGTTATTTTAACCAGGTCAGAGCAAAATTATTCTTACCGCCACACCAAACCAACTTAACCATTTTTCTGTGAAGAAAAACTCCTCATTTGTTTAATCCACCAACTTCACTTATGTATTTACTCGTGTTAAACAATAGTTGATTACCACATTTGTTATATATATATATATAATAGGAAACTCTTTACAGAGCGATACAACAGGGAGCAATCTGATCATCAGAAGGGTCCCCGCGTCCGACAAGTGTTTCGGCCCGAATTACTCCTTTACACTCTAAGGGGGGGGGGGGGGGGCCCGGGGGGGGGGGGGGGGGGGGGGGGGGGGGCGGGGGGGGGGGGGGGGGGGGGGGGGGGGGGGGCCCACTTGGGTCATGACTCCCAAGCGTCTCAGCCTCCTGTTGTCTTGTATCGAAAATGAGCCCATTTCACTTATGGTAGCAACTTTAATCCACAACTCCGCCAGCCGTGGAGGCAATTGTGAAAGTAACAAAGAGAAGACAAATTATTCCGTTCGTTCCGTCGCACACACTGAGACACCATCGCGAAGCCGACGAGTCTAGCCACTGTTCGTTCGCCACTGACACCTCTATAATATACACCGCCTCTCAGCCACAGCCCTTTCACTAGTACACCAAAAACTCTGCGTATTGTGTACTTAGAAAAATTCCTGGTATTTTCTGTACCGCAGCGTTTATTGTCACGATTTCCATTGCCCATTGCGGTTGTTCCACAGCCAGCCTGATGCCTTTTCGGCAGTTTCACTAAGCCTCTTCAGTGCCCTTGTTCTAGACTGTCCCCTCAGCCCCAACAGTTTCAATAAATCATACACTGATGCAGCCACAAGCCCTCTTGCGCCCACTTCAACAGCCATGACCCTTGCAGTGAACCCATCGTGTCTCAGATCCGCGGCCAGATCACTATACTTGGCCGCTTTGAACGAATGTTGCTCGTCTAATCTGGATTCAAACGGCACGGTCAGTTCAATCAGTATGACCTGAAGCGTTGCTGAAGAATGAAGCACTATATCCGGCCGTCTTCGCGATTTTCTGATACTCTCTGGATATGCCCCTCGTCAAGGTAGGTCTACCGCCATCTCCCAGTCGTTTGCACAGTCAAGAAGAGATTGTAAACTGCTACCAGGTTTACTCGGTTTGGGATGTGCTAACTTTCCTGCCCTCGGAAAGTATGTATTTGCGGTGTTCGGCCTGTGTTTGCTATTCGCCTTCATCCTTGCCAGATCTATTGTCGCAGCAAGCTCATTTAGCACTTTGTTATGGCGCCAAGTGTATCGCCCTTGCCCGAATGACACCTTACACGCTGAGAGCACGTGTTCAAATGTCTGTCTCCCATGGCACAGGGGGCACTGCTCATCATCCGACTTTCCCCATCTCACAAGGTTTGTGGCCGATGGCAGGAGGTCATACATTGATCTAACAATGAAGCTGAGCCTAAGAGGTGCCATATGCCATATATCATTCCATGTCAAGGACCTTTGCAGGGCTCCTTCCCATGTAGTCCATTGGCCTTATTGGGCCTGTTGCACTGCTTTTTGCACCCTCTTATCATTCTCAGCTCCTCGTATCTCCTGAACTACCATGTCTCTACGCTCCCTGCTTGATGCCTTGGACCACCAGCGGATGTCTCCATGACCACATCCCCGTCTATTCGTTTGTGTGTATCCGATTACCTCCCTCAGTTTGAGTGACTCTTTGGCAGCATCAACAGCTTCTTCCACTCTCCACTTCCTTCCCGTTTTCAGTGTGGGCTAATGGACTTAACCACGTCATCGGCTGTCTCGCGTAGCATCATTGCAAGCCTTGCCTTTCCAACTTTGTACTCTTCAACCACTGACTTGAAAGGAAGCAGAAGTTTTGACTTTTTGCAATACAGTGCTACATCTGACAGACCTGGTGGTACCCCTAGCCACTTTCTCATGAACTTGTTGACCGTCTGCTCTATAGCTTCCACTGTACTTGTGCTTATTTCATATATAAGCAGTGGCCACAGCAACTTCGGTATCAACATGAACTGGAGGCACCACAGTTTGAACTTTCCCAGGAGTCTGCTTCGGTCTATGATCTGTAGTCCTCTGTCTGCCATTTCTATTGTCTGTTGCACTGCCTTCGAGTCTTTTAATGAGGCATCGTACACCCTGCCAAGACTTTTAACAGGTTCCTCAATGACAGTAGGGATTCTTTGGTTGGAAACCATGAATATGTCATCTGCTATCTTCCCTTTCCTGACTGATAGGCTTCTCGACTTCTTGGGTTTGAAGCTCATTCTGCACCAGCTGACTAGTTCATCCAGGCGTGCTAACATCCTCCGGGCCTGATGTTCATCTGATGTCAGAATTGTTGTGTCATCCATGAATGCTTTGAGCGGTGGCATGTGACACATTCCACCGAGCTTTGGACCTATAGCCATTCCTTCAACCGCATTGAGGATTACCTGCATAGCCATCACGAATAGTATTGGAGAGATGGTGCACCCCATCGCAATTCCAACTTCAAGGCCAATCCACTTCGTTGTGTACTCTCTGGTTGAAAATCTGACAGCAAACCCTGCGAAATACAGCTTCAGCATTGCTGCAATCTCTTGTGGAACATGATACATTTCTAGGGCCTGCCACAACATCTGGTGTGGAACGGATCCATAAGCATTCGCTAGATCCAACCAGATTACATGGAGGTTTGTTCTGTCAGAATTTGCCTTTTGGATTGCTTCCCAGATCATTGTGGCATGCTCTAGACATCCTGGTGTACCTGGGATACCTCCTTTCTGAATGGTAGTGTCAATGTACCCATTTGCCAGGAGGTATGTAGTGAGTCTTTTCGCCATCACTGAGAAGAATATCTTCCCTTCCACATTGAGTAGTGAGATTGGCCTGAACTGACTGATGTCTGTGGAATTTTGCTCCTTCGGGATGTAGACTCCGTTCGCCTTTCTCCATTCCTTGCTTACAAGCTGGGTTTTCCACGCATTCTTCAGTAAACGGAGCAGTCGTTCGAGCACTTCAGGGCATCTCTTATACACCACATATGGAACACCATTAGGACCTGGAGCTGACTTGCACCGAGCTTTCTGGACAGTGCTTTCTACCTCTTGCACCGTTGGGGGCTTGGTGTTAAATTCAGCTCCTGGCTTACTCGGCCATTTAAGGCCTGCCATGCTGCTGAGCGGCTCATCTCTGCGACCATCTGAATATGTCATTCTAAGGTGTTCTTCCAAGTCTTCTTTCTTAATGTTTAGCATACCCGACCGTGGCTGCTCAAACAGTTCTTTGGCAAACTTGAAGGGCTCCCTGAAGAATCTTTACCTATCCCTTCGAGTCTTCCTTCTCTTCCTGCACAACCCTTCTGCTCTACAAAGGGCATTATGTTGGCCTTTCAGGTGCTCCCAAATCTGTCGTAACCCTTCCTTCTCTGTGGCAACTGCGTTCTTGAAAAGTTTTCGGGCATGCTTCTTCTGTTTTCTTCTATTTTAATTTGTCTTCTACTTTTTCGTGGTGGGTTACCTTCCCTTGCCTCCCTCACTCCGACCACTTTGCGACAGTGCAGATATATTATGTCGCCGAAGATTTCCAGCTTCTTCTCTAAAGTTATCTGCTTCAGGTTGTTATCCAACTCTTTTGCCAAGGCTTCGTCCAGCTGTTCCCAAAGCCCTTTTGCACTGGCAGGTGGAAACTTGATTGCATCTCTCTTCCCGTCCAAGAAGTGTGTGAGATCATCATCAGGCAGATCAACTTGAATGTACTCAGCACTGTGGATTGACTCCTGGCTGCGTTCTTCTAACGTCTTATCCGTCGAGACAGAGCACTGTTGATCTCCCCCTGATGAGCTCCCACACCCCTTTTTCGTTCGGTGGATTTTCATTCCTCTCTGAGTAGAGAATTCCCTACCACAGGCACATGGAAATTCCAGCCGTTGTTAAGAGCTCGAAGTCCGTGTAACGGGTCTGGTCGATTCCAATGAGGCGCCTGTGGATTCATCATTCTCTCCCCCCCCCCCCCTCCCCCTTTTTCGGTGAATCCTGGGAACAACGTGAGACATAAACTAACATCAAACGAATTAACCTTGGACGCCAAGACTGACGGTCAGAGGCGCCGTGGGTGGACTTGGATTTTTTTCATATTTAGCTGTAAAGAAAACACAGAGCTGTGGGAAATTTAATTTTTGGTGTTTGTCAACCTGCGTGACCCCGGAGAAATTTCTTTTTTGATGTTGGCCAGCCTTTGAGGTCCCGCTCCCCCGACCTTCCTTTCAACTTTCCGCGCATTCTCCTCGCGCGGCCATAGTAGGTAACACGGTGATTTTTTGTTTTTGATTGTGTTGTGAGTTTGATAGAAACTATGGAAAGATTTTTTTTTAATTTAGCAAGCGTTAGCAAAAATCGAGAACTTGTTGAGAATGACAAGGAAAGTGGTAATGAGGAAAGGAAACGTAAGTATAGAAAATACGACGAAGGTTACTTAGAATTTGGTTTCGCGTGCACTCTTGTGAACAATGAAGAGCTTTCACAGTGTATCAAAGTACTCTCTGTAGAATGTATGCTGCCTAGCAAATTGAAGCGCCATTTAGAAAGTGTTCATAAGAATGACGTGGGCAAACCAAGAGAATTTTTCTCTAGAAAGCTGAGTTAAATGAAAGAACAAAAATCAGCATTTTCTAAGCAGGCGACGATCTCGAGTAAAGCTCTTCTAGCGTCCTACAAGGTAACATACCGGGTAGCTAAATGTAAGAAACCCTATACGATTGCAGAAGAACTCGTTTTACCAGGTGCTATTGATATGGTGTCCATTATGGTTGGAGAGTCCTTGGGAAAACAGCTTTTGCCCATTGTCGGACAGTACAATCAGCCGTCGAATTCAAGATATAAGAGAGGATCTTAATGAACAGATTATAGAAAAAATGAGGGGCAACCACTTTGCTTTGCAGCTTGATGAGACCACTGATAGCAATAGAGATGTTCATTTAATCTGTTATGTGCGGTTTGTTGATGAAAAAAAAAGAAATGGCGGAAGATCTTCTTTTTTGTAAGGACATAAATGCAGGTACGACAGGGAAAGATTTATTTGAAATTGTGGACAACTTCCTGGCGGAAAATAAAATAGACTGGGCTCATTGTGTTGGTGTGTGTACCGATAGTGCTTGTTCAATGTCGGGCTGTTACAGTGGCCTACAAGCCCTCATTCGCGGCAAAGCTCCTGATGCTGTTTGGGCCCATTGTATTATCCATAGTGGAGCACTTGCTTCACAGCATTTGAGTGTTGATTTGAATGAAGTCCTGCAAACTGGCAGAAATGTGGTGAACTTTATTAAAACTCGACCTCATACAGCTAGATTTTTCAGTAAATTTTGTGTCACGATATGGAGGCTGAGCATACGTCTCTCTTATTTTATAGCAGCACTCGATGGTTTTCCATAGGAAATGTATTATCGCGCATTTTTGAACATAGGCGAAAACTCTATTCTTATCTTGAAGAAAAGAAAACCATATCAGTGCTAAGTGCTTTCTGGACACTGACTTCCTGTTAAAAGTTGTATATCTGTTACAAATGGGATTCTGTGTTCAGGATATTAATGTGTCGAAGGTGATGCTTGCAGCAATTCTGTTAGTATATCGTGCTCATAACGTGATGAATATCGTGGATGACAAGATGAATCAAACAGTTCATAAATCATTGAAGAAAGCTGCGGTGGATGGGTCCACAGTGTCGTGAAATATTCTAATCCACATATATAAATTAAAAGGTAAATGTAAAGCTTAACAAATAAATTCTAATAAAGAAAAGAGCAATGGTAAAATAACAGTGCTGTCACAAGGAATGTACTCGAAATCCCCTTTGTTTTATGCTTCGTCTGCAAATTGTAACGCTTTCACGTTGATAGTAAAAGCCTACTATATTATTACCCGCTTTCTTCAATGAAACGTGTGCTGTATTTCTTGGAAAAACATTTGAGATACGCAAGCTGAACAATGACCTAATTTTAATATTTCATTCATTCCATTTTATACACGGCGTAACTAAAGACAGATGGACTAAAGGATAGAGAGAAGGGAGAGGCATAAAGCCGAACTCGTGCAACACTAAACACGCGTCGCGCGATATACAATTACTACTATCACGCGTGTAAGGCCACATGCACTAACTTTTTTCGGACGGACAGTGATAAAAACACTAACCTTCCCAGAGTTAGGTTTTAAAACCTGAAAAACGCTTATTGGGGAAACCTGACATTCTACTGTTTTATGTCCGAAATCCTGACATTAGTCTGACAGTACAGCAGGACAGGTGGCGGTTCTCACATAAAAAAAAAAAAAACAACTACACGACTATCCTAGAAATTGCATATTTTGAACGCAGCCACTTAGCTCTTTTAAATTTGTATATTTGGGTTCCTTAGGGCTTGCTGACAAAGAATATGTAAAACGTTACGCAAATAGTCTAGGAATTAACAAGTTATAACCAAAATAAAATAGTGGGGATGCCTGACAGCATGAAATCATTTCTGCTCATAAAATTTTTTTATAACGTGTTTGAAAAAAACCTTGCGTACGGAAATAGCCTACCATGTAAACTCCAAATTGATTGGAGCGCAACAAATATAAGACTAAACACGATTGGTCGGACTATAAATACTATCTTTGGTTGTTAGGGGAGACGTAGGAAGGTAAAATTTTTTCAAACACTTGTCGAAACGTGGCTCCATTGGCCAGACTCGCTGATATACTCACTTAGGAGCGTTAGTTCGAGACCACTAGTTCAAATAAGCTTGATAAAGCAACAGTGCGTTGAAGCCAGCTCATATTTTTGCTAAATAAAAGCCTGGAACATAAGCAGATGGGAATTTGTGCCAGTATTTGTGCCAGAATTCATTGCTAATCAACGTATCTGTGTTTGTTTCCATGAATTGTGGTAAGCTTGAAACATTCAGTATCTTTTAATGAAAATTGAATGTGAATTGTTAATTTATGCCTGTATATATGTGTAGTTCAGTAGCAAACATGATGTAAAGCCTATAATGCTCCAGCCTGAACAGAAGGTGTCGGAGGAAAGTAAAACTGCATGGAATGGCCAAACAGTACACTGACACCTAGATTATTGATTAGAAGAAATAATGCTGGAAGTGCAGAGGCGTAGTAACCATTAAGGAGGTTAATACTGGTATAAAGTATTTCAGATGAAGCTGACAGTTGGCCTAACGCTCTGAACTCAATGTTTGTGATGTATTGTGCTCAGTGTAAAAAGAGAGTATAAATTAGTTATGAAGTAGAAGGTACATCCTTCTTGTTTTCAGGGACCGTGGTCTTGATGGTATTGAGCAGCACCTGGTCAGAGCTTTGCTGAATCCAGAGTCGGACAGCATACTCCTTGGTCCATTTAGCTATCAGTGAGGTGTCTCCAGAGAAATCGAGCAGAGGAGTCTTTTCCTGCCGCCATCACGCAAGATAAGCTGATGTGGCCAGCTGAGCTCAAAATTATGTACCCCCATCTTAAAATAACATTGTAACATAAATTTAAGAGGGGAAGTAAATTGTTTTAATATCAGGAACTGAGAACATCTCCAATACTAGTTCCAATAAAGACAAACTATTGAAGTCATGATGACAAATACCAACAGAGCTTGAACAAAACAAAACCAGTATTACCTCATATTACTACTACACAACTGACACACATAGGATACTTTTAATAATATATGTCACTACAATATTCATATTAATAAATTCTGTACATATAACTTGTAATTAAAATTGATTGTGATTCCTGGTTCCTTTGTATTTGAATCAGGACACATATTCATTCATGACAGCAATGAATACATATTGTTATTTGAAAAGTTATCAGTGACTCCTTTAAGATATCCTTTAGAGTGTTATATGTATGTGAGTGTCACAGTGTTGTCAAGTGTGGTGGAATAAATTAAATTGTTTATCTGTCTGTTGTTGTTTTGACTTACACTTCATCATACACATACCCTAGACATATAACGTAGTCATCACACTATTCCAGAATAATTCTGACTGAGATATATATATATGTGGCAGCAAGTAAGGTTATCTATAATACACTACTCTCATTAGATATAGATACCTTCACAGCTGATCTCAGTCAGTACACTAAGTCCCCTATAAATATTTATAACATCCCACTTCACCACATATATTGGGGTCTCGCTCGTGGGATTTTGAATCTTTCCCTATTAAAAATATTGGGGGTAATTCACTTCAGGGAATATAAGAATTAAAAGGTATCCTTGGGTGGAATTAAATGAGGTTGAGCTCACGGTGCCTGTGTTGTCCATTAGATATATATTTAGAAATTGAATTGTTGGTTAGACATTGTATAAATTTACCTGATAGACAATGGCGGACCTGGCCAAGTTTCGATCTGCTGCTGTTCAGACTGCAAAAGAGTTAGGATTAGATGGGCAAGTTATGGTTGCCTATGTCACTACGGAATGTGACAAATTTATTGAACGCGAAGAAAGAAGGTTTGAAGCCGAAAGAAAGTTAGAGGCTGAAAGGGAAATTAAGAAGTTACAATTTGAGGCTGAGGCTGAGACTAAGAGGTTGCAGATTGAGGCTGAGGCTAAGAAATTGGAAGCAGAAAGAGAAGACAAAAGATTAGCTGCAGAAAGAGAAGACAAGAAATTAGCTGCAGAAAGGGAAGCAGAAGATAAAAGATTACAAAGGGAACATGAGTTACGACTAAGGGAGTTTGAGTTTCAGGGCCATGCTCCTGAAAATGGTGCCAGTCCCTTTGCCTCTGATGCCACTGCTAGCCAAGGAGCCTCAACCTCAGCTATGAATTTCATTTAGATCATTTTGTTGAGAAAGACGATGATATAGAGAGCTACCTAAATAGGTATGAACTATTAGCTACCACGTATGGGTTAGAGAGAGAAAGGTGGAGCTTAAAGTTATCTCAAGGACTTCGTGGGGCAGCTTATGAAGTTTTTGCAAAAATGAGCAGAGGTGATCAGGAAAATTATGACATGCTAAAGCAGGCTCTTTTGTTAAGATATGAAAAGAATGCAGAATTTTATAGGAAAAAATTTAGGAATGCTAAACTACTGTCAGGTGAAACCTATCACCAGTTCTCTGCACGAATAGAGACATACTTGGAGAAATGGACTTCTCTGGGGAAAAACCAAGATCTTAAGGAAATGGTCCTTATAGAGCAATTAAGAGAGTCCATGGCTCCAGACCTGAGAAAGTTTCTCATGGAACAAGGTGCAGAGAGGCTGGGTGAGTTGCTAAATGTTGCTGAAAGGTATCAAGCAGCTCAAGCAGAGGTAACAGGTAATAAAAAGAAACAAGTGGATAACTTTAGGGCACCACAGAACTTTAATAAATTTGATCCTAGGGATCAAAACAAAGGTAAGCACCAGTTTGATAGGCCACGGTATGAAAATAAAAATAAATTCCCACAATTCGATGAAAGGAAATATGATGAAAGAAAATCTTTCAACCAAGGAAAAAGGTGGTGTAAGAATTGTCAGATGGACAATCATGACACTGACCGTTGCAGAAGGAAACCTGTGTATATGGCAACCCTTCAGGTCAGGTCGACCTCAAGACAGGAGGAGGATATTATGTTAGATACCACTCCAGAAGAGATGAGGAAGGCACAGGCTGGGGATAAAACACTCAAGCCTTGTTTCAGAAAATTGTCAACTTGTCATACAACTCCAGGCAAGGGAGATTTTTACATGAAAAACAAGTTGATGTATAGGAAGACTGGAGCTAGATCCCAAGGTCACGGACAGCTGGTTCTTCCAAAAAGATATAGGGCAGACTTAATAAGGAGCCTACATGTGAAACCAGATGGGGACCATGAGAAGATAGGTACCATCATTCAAAAGGTGGCTCACAATTATTATTGGCCCAAAGCAAGATGGGACATTGAGAATTTTGTAGAAAGGTGTAGCATAGCACATGAGGGAACACCCACAAGTGGGAACATGGATCAGGACCTGGACACGCCACGGGGCAAAATTAGGCCTGATAATAAAAAGAAAAATAGATTTGATAAAGTGGACCAAATGGAATGGGAAGCCCCTTTTCACGGACAAGCTTCACATAACTGTTTTACAATGGCCACTATGCGGAGAGTGCAAAAAGATGTCTTACCCCAGGATAAGCCGACAATCCCTCAATCGGACTTAAACAAACTGGAGGAAGAGGATGTAGAGAGGAAATCTCTCATCAAGAATTTTAAGTGGGGAGACAGCCCCAAGAGAAAAAATTGGTAGCGGTCGTTTTGTGAATGATAATTCTGGGAGGAAAAATCATCACTATAAAGCTTCGAGTGGAAGAGACCATACCGGTGCATGGACAAATAGGTCCACACAATTAAAGGTCCATATGTAGCTTTGTTAAGAACGTGGACTGATGAAAAGGCAGAGGAAAACATTACATCTTCATACCAATATGTGAATGAGCTGACCACTCGTTTAAAAACTGGCTGGAAACTTGCCAATGAAAATTTGAAACAAGCCAGGAAGAAACATGCTGCCTATTATAACAGGAAGGCGAAAGACAGAAATTTGGCTGTGGGAGAGAAAGTACTGCTTCTTTTGCCCGGGAGTCAGAATAAGTTACAAATTGGATGGCAGGGTCCATATACAGTTTTAGAGAAGGTATCTAGAACAAATTATAAGATAGATAAGAAGGGGAAAGAAAAAATCTATCATGTGAATCTCCTGAAGAAATATTTGGAAAGAGAACATCAGGAGGAGACACACTTGTTGACCTTGTCCATCGCCATGGAGATGAAAAAGGAACCACTTTCATCATTTGAGTATCCATTACACCCCTGTGAGACAGCAGCACAGGTGAAAATCAGTACACATTTAACGAAAACTCAGAAAGAGAGAGTGCAACAGGTTCTAAATAATCATGCAGAGGTGTTAACAGACCGACCAGGGCATACAAACCTATTGGAATATGATATGAAACTGATAGACCCCACACCTGTCTGTATGAAACCATATTCGATTCCGTTTGCTAAGGAGAAAGCTTTGAAGGAAGAGATAGACTATCTGTTGAAGGAAGGAATTATTTCGCACAGTGAATCTTCGTATAGTTCCGGTGTTGTACTCTTAAGGAAGCCCTCTGGAGAACATAGACTCTGTATAGATTTACAGGAGACTGAATGCTATTACAGAAGGACAGGTGGATCCATTGCCGGATACAAATCAGCTGTTTGCCAGACTAAATAAAGCTAAATATTTCTCAAAAGTGGATCTGAGTAAAGGATACTATCAGATTCCAGTAAAGCCTGAGGTTAGACCATACCTAGCTTTTAGTACCTCAGAAGGACACTATGAGTTTAATAGATTGCCATTTGGATTGAAGAATGCGCCTAGTGTCTTCTCTAGAATGATGAGAAAATTGTTGGATGTAACATTTCGGAGGAACGTAATGAATCCCTGAGTTGCCTCTTTGATTGAGGATATTCCGAATGTTTCATACAGGATAATAAGAAGATTATGGGATCCACTACGAAAACTCTGCTATCACCAGGTATATGTTATCTCCTCATAACGTACATTTTGAGGGAAATATAATGTTCTCTGGACATGTCATTGCGCAGACTCAGAGAAGAGAAATGGTGAATACGGGTTGCGAAGCAGCATTAAGACAAGCACTCACACTTGCGGCTGTTAAGTAACATAACCGAAATATATTATTGGTTGTAGAAGTCTGAGGCAGATTTCATGAGTAGTGCCTACTCTGAATGGACCCAACTACATAAAACCATGATAGCACCACAGCAGAGGAAAGTCAAGTTGACTTACATTTATCTATGTGTATATAGAATAAAGGACTGACATATAATGTCTGTTTTAAGAGGGGAGGTGTCGTGAAATATTCTAATCCACATATATAAATTAAAAGGTAAATGTAAAGCCTAACAAATAAATTCTAATAAAGAAAAGAGCAATGGTAAAATAACAGTGCTGTCACAAGGAATGTACTCGAAATCCCCTTTGTTTTATGCTTCGTCTGCAAATTGTAACGCTTTCACGTTGATAGTAAAAGCCTACTGTATTATTACCCGCTTTCTTCAATGAAACGTGTGCTGTATTTCTTGGAAAAACATTGAGATACGCAAGCTGAACAATGACCTAATTTTAATATTTCATTCATTCCATTTTATACACGGCGTAACTAAAGACAGATGGACTAAAGGATAGAGAGAAGGGAGAGGCATAAAGCCGAACTCGTGCAACACTAAACACGCGTCGCGCGATATACAATTACTACTATCACGCGTGTAAGGCCACATGCACTAACTTTTTTTCGGACGGACAGTGATAAAAACACTAACCTTCCCAGAGTTAGGTTTTAAAACCTGAAAAACGCTTATTGGGGAAACCTGACATTCTACTGTTTTATGTCCGAAATCCTGACATTAGTCTGACAGTACAGCAGGACAGGTGGCGGTTCTCACATAAAAAAAAAAAAACAACTACACGACTATCCTAGAAATTGCATATTTTGAACGCAGCCACTTAGCTCTTTTAAATTTGTATATTTGGGTTCCTTAGGGCTTGCTGACAAAGAATATGTAAAACGTTACGCAAATAGTCTAGGAATTAACAAGTTATAACCAAAATAAAATAGTGGGGATGCCTGACAGCATGAAATCATTTCTGCTCATAAAATTTTTTTATAACGTGTTTGAAAAAACCTTGCGTACGGAAATAGCCTACCATGTAAACTCCAAATTGATTGGAGCGCAACAAATATAAGACTAAACACGATTGGTCGGACTATAAATACTATCTTTGGTTGTTAGGGGAGACGTAGGAAGGTAAAATTTTTTCAAACACTTGTCGAAACGTGGCTCCATTGGCCAGACTCGCTGATATTCTCACTTAGGAGCGTTAGTTCGAGACCACTAGTTCAAATAAGCTTGATAAAGCAACAGTGCGTTGAAGCCAGCTCATATTTTTGCTAAATAAAAGCCTGGAACATAAGCAGATGGGAATTTGTGCCAGTATTTGTGCCAGAATTCATTGCTAATCAACGTATCTGTGTTTGTTTCCATGAATTGTGGTAAGCTTGAAACATTCAGTATCTTTTAATGAAAATTGAATGTGAATTGTTAATTTATGCCTGTATATATGTGTAGTTCAGTAGCAAACATGATGTAAAGCCTATAATGATCCAGCCTGAACAGAAGGTGTCGGAGGAAAGTAAAACTGCATGGAATGGCCAAACAGTACACTGACACCTAGATTATTGATTAGACAGAAATAATGCTGGAAGTGCAGAGGCGTAGTAACCATTAAGGAGGTTAATACTGGTATAAAGTATTTCAGATGAAGCTGACAGTTGGCCTAACGCTCTGAACTCAATGTTTGTGATGTATTGTGCTCAGTGTAAAAAGAGAGTATAAATTAGTTATGAAGTAGAAGGTACATCCTTCTTGTTTTCAGGGACCGTGGTCTTGATGGTATTGAGCAGCACCTGGTCAGAGCTTTGCTGAATCCAGAGTCGGACAGCATACTCCTTGGTCCATTTAGCTATCAGTGAGGTGTCTCCAGAGCCCAGGGGAGAATCGAGCAGAGGAGTCTTTTCCTGCCGCCATCACGCAAGATAAGCTGATGTGGCCAGCTGAGCTCAAAATTATGTACCCCCATCTTAAAATAACATTGTAACATAAATTTAAGAGGGGAAGTAAATTGTTTTAATATCAGGAACTGAGAACATCTCCAATACTAGTTCCAATAAAGACAAACTATTGAAGTCATGATGACAAATACCAACAGAGCTTGAACAAAACAAAACCAGTATTACCTCATAGTACTACTACACAACTGACACACATAGGATACTGTTAATAATATATGTCACTACAATATTCATATTGATAAATTCTGTACATATAACTTGTAATTAAAATTGATTGTGATTCCTGGTTCCTTTGTATTTGAATCAGGACACATATACATTCATGACAGCAATGAATACATATTGTTATTTGAAAAGTTATCAGTGACTCCTTTAAGATATCCTCTTAGAGTGTTATATGTATGTGAGTGTCACAGTGTTGTCACGTGTAGTGGAATAAATTAAATTGTTTATCTGTCTGTTGTTGTTTTGACTTACACTTCATCATACACATACCCTAGACATATAACGTAGTCATCACACTATTCCAGAATAATTCTGACTGAGATATATATATATATGTGGTAGCAAGTAAGGTTATCTATAATACACTACTCTTAATAGATATAGATACCTTCACAGCTGATCTCAGTCAGTACACTAAGTTCCCTATAAGTATTTATAACATCCCACTTCACCACACACAGATAACAACATTTAATTTAAGTTGAATTCATGGCATCATTATTAATTACATACATGTACAATAGATCATCTCCACAGTCTCGTCTCATCAATTAATGTCTAGCCGCTGTACTAGGGGTGCCTATGAAAGGTTATCAGCCAAGTAATGTTTACTAGGTAAATGAAGATGCTAAAAATCGTATGTAGAATACTTCTCTACAAGCACGGAACTTTTCCATAAGTCCGGAATCATCTTACAATAAGTGGCGGTCTCCGAAGTTAAATACATGCCACATAAAATACTTATTTCTCCACCATAGCAGGAGCTAGAAAGGTACGTCCTTCTTCGACGACTACAATTGACGAAAGGCTTAGAAACAATCGTTTGCATAAGTTAGATGCAGAACGGATTACACCATAAACTCCTGGGGACGTATTAAATATTATGCATTCAATGTAAGTAAAAAACCGTGCAAGTACCTGATGATCCACAGATAGACATATTACCGCGTAAATTAACTGCTAATAGACTAAGTGTGGTCAACATGCAAAATACATTAATAAACTTCTTTGACAATACCTCTTTGATCTTTTTGAGAAGTTGAACTAAGTCTCTGCAAGGAAGTGAAACGCATTTGATTCAAATTATTGACAAAGTTTCGGCCTTCAAACAGAAGCTTCTTCTTTGGAGGAGAAAAATCAATGAAGGAGGAGAAATGGACTACTGCACAGGTTTGCAGCAGTTCATTACAGACAATGAAATAGATTTTAGTGCAGATATTGTTTCTAAAATTCAAGGACTTATCTCAACTCAGTGTTCATTTTGAAAAATACTTTCCTGAAAACTGTGACAGGTTTCAGTGGGTTCAAAATCCATTCAGTAGTGATGCTCCTTGTGACCTCAGTACTGCAGAAGAGGAAGAAATGATAGAACTTTCATCAGACTCTTCACTGCAAGCGAAGTTTCCATCAATGGCATTGCCAAAATTTTGGTATTCAGTAAAATAGGAGTTCCCAAGTGTCACGGATTTGACTGTTAATTTTATTTTACCAACACGTCCCATTTTTCTTACTCTTCTAATGTTTTTGGTCTCCTCGATTTTTTTGCACTTTCGGTTTCTTTTCCTACTGATTTTTTACCTACGTAGCCAATTATTCCCTCTCAGACCCCCACTCTGTGGTTTGATTTCGTTCTGGCCTTCATTATAAATTCAATACTTGGTCAGTAGTACGATAATATTACCTAAGCTGCACCTGGTGTTTGTCTGATTAGGGGGAACGCTTGTAGCGCGTAACAGCGTTGGTCTCTAGCGAGAAAAAGTTTATGTGAAGAAACGAACCGCTAGCCTACTACAGTCGGTAGCGGGAGCAAAGGGGAGATAAACTTATGTTCGTTCTGAGATTTTCTGTTGTGGCCCTTGATCGCACTATAATAACATTTGTCTTACTCATGATTACGTTATACGCCGTACATCTGTGGGAATATGCGATGCCAGGTGGCGTGGGTTAGCATCTCGGGTAGACTATAAATCTAGAAAGTTTTACTCAGTCAAGCACACTCGTAGATTTTTCCTGCCCGTAGATGACCAAATGAGACAGGCAGATGTGGGCACAAAACTAGATTGTGTTGCCTATTCTTGTAATCTTGGGGTAAGTTGACATCTTTTGTAATATATATATATATATATATATATATATATATATATATATATATATATAGCTATATATATATATATATATATATATATATATATATATATATATATATATATATATATATATAATTCATGTTAGCTTTTATAACTGATAGTAGTGTGGCTTGAATTATTTTAGGTGATTTCTCCCCGGTATTTAATTCAATGATAATGTAGCGCCGTCTACCGCCTTAGTTAACTGGTGGTTAAGCTGTTAGGTGTCTCCTTGTGTTTTTGTTTACAATGGGTTAATGGTAAACTTACGATAACAGATACTTACTAGGCGGAGAACCTCATAGTCCGTTCAGTGCTTACCATGGGTTAAAAGTAAGATAAACCTGTCATTACGTTAAGGAAATGTCAGTGGTGAAAGTTGTTCGCTTAAAACAGAAAAGGATGTGCAGGCGCTATAACACTTGAATTATAAGAGGTAGTCCTATATTACTTTCTGAGAGAAACTTCTAGTGTTTGTGTGGAATTATTATATGCCTACTTGTGTAGTTAGACACCAATTTAGAACATTCACGGCAATCCAGAAAGCAGCCAAAAGCAAGAGATATACTTATACCTTATGTTTAAGTCACAACTGTATTATTATAGCAATAACATTGCATTTTCCATGTATTCAATTTTGTGTGGTTATTACTTTTTCCCTTTTTGTGTATTGACTCCAAGGGGCACATACCATTTATTATGTAATGTCTAATGCTGTATTTTATGTTAATTCACTTAATGTTTGTAGTGAAATTGACAGAGATACAACGGTAAAATACCTCCAAAGATAACATGTAAGGATAAAAACATAATGCGTAGGCTGCTGATAGTACATGATCGCCCAGACCGCGGGTCATCACCCTCCCTAAAAATTGACTTGCTAGACAGGAGGGGAACGGCGGATAAAAGGAAAAAATATGACTGGAAAGATTGCGTGAGACTGGAAAGGCTAAGGAGACGCAATTGGGGGGGAAACGGAGAAAAGTCACGTTTCCCAAGTTGACATAAAGCAAGGAACTCGACAGAAGGGACCTTGGATATGTTACGCCACAGTCATTTATTGGTCGCTTTTGCGATACCAAGCCTTTGATTTGAATTCATCGGCAGAACGCAGATGTTTGGAATATTACAAAAATTAAAAAGTAACTTTTTCGTAATATTAATGTTAGGAATATAAAAATTAGCTGGCCGGATGGCCCATTCTGAGCAGTGAACTAATATGTTCTTAATTTTACAGACGGATAGATAATATTGAAGATAATGACAAAAGACAGTGTTGTTCACATCAGCGACAGACTGTATGGAATAAAAAGTGTCGCTATTTGCACAAAAAAACACGACCTCGAGACGCAGGTGTTCAAATCTACTTAGTAGGGAAGCGAAGGGACATTGGTGGGAGCTGTGTCTAAATATAACTTTTAACGACAAAATTTTGGAGGGGAGAGAAAGGTTGGTTCAAAAATCAAGTACGTTTTGAAAAAAAAAAACAAGTAGAGACGGACAGACTAACAGATAAACATCCATACTTGACTGAAGCATGACTGAAATGACTTTAGGGTAGGAAATTTGAATTTGAAATAAACCTAGGCAGTGATTGGCCACAGACAATCATTTTATCGGCGCTCAGACGCGCAAGTGGGGCCATTCCTCAATAGTTGTTCGATGATAGACACAGTATTTTAAAGTGTGGTGATTTCCAAATGAAAGAAAGTGAAATAAGTTCAGGGACGCCATACTATAGCCAGCAGCTCAGCTGAGTTTTGCTAGCATTTCTGTGTTCTTTATTCATAATCTGGTAAGATTGAAATTATTTCTTTGTATATTTTGAATATTGTTTAATGTTCGAGTGATTTGATACTGCCATATCATAATCTAGCCTTACAAACAAGTAGGGATTTGCTCTAGACCCCCCGCCCAAGTCAGGGTCTAGGGACCAACAATATACATAAACTCCAGCAAGGGTTAGGAAAGACAGATCAAGTGTTGAGAATAATGAAACATATTACCTATCCACTTTTAGGGAAGGAAACTAATAAATATTTTTCAGAATCTATAGTCTGGGAGGACCTATCTGATGTAAAAACCACCATGGTAAATGTGCTGTTTGGTCAGAGAGATCTGACCTGTCTGTATGATGTGGTTGTTGTGTCCGTGTTGTGTCCAGACGTGGGTAGAGAATAGAATTTTGACACATAGCCAATACTTTGATTGCAGAGCTGTGAGTTTCAGTTGTGAACAAGGCGGTGTCCATTCAGTTGGTGATTTTACTCGAGTGTATCTGTGCAGTACGTTGTGACAGAGACCACTATTATTGCCCGCCAGCACGGAGAGGTGGGACCACCAGATTTCAGCACCAGAGCTACATATGCAAGATGAGTGAGCCTCTGGTCTGCTGGAAGTTCACCAACGCCTTTTAGTTACTAATACCCCATAAAATTCCTGCAATTTACTGGACACTGTGTAGTCAATATAGACAGGTGTGATGAGGCCACCCCAACAGCACAAGCATTAACTATCCTCCCAAGTAGATGACTACTAGAACATTTTAATAAAACTAACTAGTCTAGTACTTATATATGTACACTCTTGCATTTATTATGTAACATTCCATGCATTTCTTTCATAAATTTTAAATCCTTTTTTTTTAAAAAAAGTTCTGGTCAACATAAAACTTGATCCAGAACAAATAAATGTAATATAATTCTATCAAAAATTTTACACTCTTGAGTTAGTTCAGTGTATTATAATATTTGTTAAATATTATTAGTCTGCTTAAATATCTGTGGGTGTATCTATAACTATCACACCACATTACATATCATTACCCTAGACATTTTACATAGCCACATTCATAAAAAAAAAAAAAAAAAAAATTGAGTGTGAGGTCGTAGTGGTAGCAAGAAAGGCCTTCTGACAATTCACAACTACATTTTATCTCAGGAGCCTTCACAGCTGGCCTCATACATTACATTTAGTAATATCACCATCATACAATACCATCAAACCCACTACATACATTGGGGTCTTGTCCAGGGATAATTAGCCCAACAGTAATATTAGGATCTCCTGGTTGGAGAAATAAAATTAGGGGAAAAAAATTGTGAAATTCCCTTTAAAATTAAAAGTGTCCCTGCAGATAAAAGTTGGTGAATCTTCACAGCCAGTGATAATTAATTAGTTAACTGGTTAGTTAGAATTAGTTAGACTATAGTCATAAGAAGTACTTAGTGTATTTACTGGTTAGAGATTTAGCTTGTATATTATTATATTGTCTGAAAAGTATGGCGGAGCTAGCAAAATTCCGATCAGCTGCTGTGCTGACCGCAAAGGAGATGGGAATGGATGGTCAGATTTTAATTCAATATGTAACGGCTGAATGTGATAAATATATTGAAAGGGAAGATAGAAAGGTAGCTGAAGAGAAGAGGTTACAAATTGAGGCTGATAGAGAAATTAAGAGGCTGCAGATTGAGGCAGAAGAAAAACGACAGCAAAGGGAGGCAGAAGAAAAAAGGTTGACTGCCGAAAGGGAGGCAGAAGAAAAACGACAGCAAAGGGAGGCAGAAGAAAAAAAAGGTTGACTGCCGAAAGGGAGGCAGAAGATAGAAGGTTGCAAAGGGAGCACGAATTACGACTAAGGGAGCTGGAATTACAAGGCCCGGCTCCTGAAAATGGTGCCAGCCCTTTTGCCTCAGATGCTACGCCCAGTCTGGGAGCCTCAAACTCAGCTATGGGGTTTCATTTAGACCATTTTGTTGAAAAAGACGATGACATAGAGGGGTACCTAGGACGTTTTGAGTTATTAGCTACTACATATGGGTTAGAGAGAGAGAGGTGGAGTTTAAAGCTATCACAGGGATTGAGAGGTACTTCTTATGAAGTATTTGCCAAAATGAACAGGGAAGACCAAGACAATTATGACATGTTAAAGCAGGCTTTGTTATTAAGGTACGAGAAGAATGGTGAATTTTATCGTAAGAAATTTAGAAATGCCAAACTGTTGTCTGGGGAGACATACCACCAATTCTCTGCTAGACTAGAAACCTATTTGGAGAAATGGACGGCTCTGGGGAAGACCCAAGATCTTAAAGAAATGATCATGATTGAGCAATTGAGAGAGTCCATGGCTCCAGACATGAGAAAATTTCTCATGGAACAAGGTGCAGAGAAGTTGGGGGAAATTTTAAATGTTGCTGAGAGGTATCAGGCAGCTCAGGCAGAGGTAAGTGGTGCTAAAAAGAAGCACATAGACAATTTTAAAGCTCCACAGCAATTTAATAAATTTGATAATAGAGAGCAGGGAAATAAAGGTAGGACAAACTTTGAGCGGCCAAGAAATGACCATCGCGACAGAAACTCACAGTTCAATGACCAAAAGTTCAATGAAAGAAAACCGTTGAACCAAGGAAAAAGATGGTGTAAATGGTGCAAGAAGGATAACCATAACACCGAATTTTGTAGAAGGAAACCTTCAAACATTGCTGCAATGAAGTCGGGGACGCGAAGATTAAAGGTTAATCCTAATGGACAACAGGAACCTTATCACCCCCCAGTTTGTGAGGATGTTATTTGTAATGGGGTCACCATAAGGTGCCTTTATGATACAGGTTTGGATTATGATTCAGTTGTGAAGTCTAGCCTAGTGGACCCAAGTCAGTATACCACAGAAACAGTGGAAATACAAGGGGCGACTAAGGACATACCACTCATGACACTTCCCATCGCAAGGATAACGGTGAAAACTCGCTATGTGGAGGAGAAATCAGAGCAGCAGTGATAGATGAACCAATCTACCCTCTGATATTGGGGTGTAGATACGTCTTCTTGGGGAATCCCGAGAAACCTGTGATCATGGCGACAGTGCAGACCAGGTCACAGAAGAAGGAGGAAGAAGGTGAACCTATAAATGCTCATCCAGAGGAGATGAGGAAGGCGCAGGCTGAGGATAGGACACTCAAGCCCTGTTTTAAAAAAATTGCCCAAATGCCACACACCTCCGAGCAAGGGGGAATATTTCATGAAGAACAAACTCTTATACAGGAAGGCCGGAACTGGAACAAATGGTCACAACCAGCTGGTTCTTCCCACTTCATATAGAGATAAAGTGATGGAACTCGGGCATGCGATTCCCTTCAGTGGTCACATGGGGATCAGCGCCACAGGACAGCGTATAGCTTGTCATTACTTCTGGCCAGGGATAACGGAGGATATAAAAAGATATGTCAAATCCTGCCCAGAATGTCAAAGGGTAGCTCCAAAGCACTGGACTGCTCCTGCAACTCTAGGGGAAATGCCCATAGTGGGAACACCTTTTGAGAGGGTTGCAGTGGATATTGTAGGACCTCTCACTCGGACCAAGAGGAGGAACAGTTACATCCTTACTCTGGTGGACACTTGTTCTATGTGGGGAGAGGCGGTAGCCCTGCCATCAATTGATTCAAAACATGTAGCAGAGGCACTACTTACAATATTTACCCGATTAGGATTCCCGCATCAAATCTTGACGGATAATGGTTCTCAGTTCAAGGGGAAACTAACGGAAGAAGTTTTTAAGCTATTTCAAGCCAGACACTTTCATTGTAGTCCGTACCATCCACAAGGGAACGGCCAGGTAGAGAGGTTCAACGGGACTCTCATTTCTATCCTGAGAAAGCTGGCACACGAAAAACCGGATCTGTGGGATCAATTCCTGCCCGCCGCATTGTTTGCGTACCGGGAGGTACCACATAGTTCAACCGGGATGGCTCCCGCAACTCTGCTATTTGGGAGGCCAATAAAAGGTCCATTAGAAGCTCTATTAAGGACCTGGACAGATGAGAAGGCGGAAGAGACTGTTACCTCATCGTATCAATACGTGAACGAACTGACCACTCGTTTGAAAGCTGGATGGAAACTGGCAAATGATAATTTGAAGCAAGCCAGGAAGAAACATGCAGCATATTTTAATAGGAAGGCAAAGGACAGGGAACTGGCAGTCGGAGAGAAGGTGCTGCTTCTACTACCCGGAAGCCAGAATAAATTACAAATTGGTTGGCAAGGTCCATATACGGTTCTAGAGAAGGTGTCTAGAACAAACTATAAAATTGACAAAAAGGGGAAGGAGAAAGTTTATCATGTAAACCTGTTAAAGAAGTATCTGGACAGACCACTCCAGGAAAGCACCCCCTTATTGACCTTGGCTATTGCAACCCAGATGCAAAAAGAACCACTCACCTCACATGAATACCCATTACATCCTTGTGAAACCGCAGCACAGGTAAAAGTCAGTAAGCACCTGACTAAAAACCAGAGGGAGAGAGTTCAACAGGTTCTGGAGGAACATACAGATGTATTAACAGATAAACCAGGCCATACAAATTTGCTACAGTATGACATGAAACTGGTAGACTCAAACCCAATCTGTATGAGAGCCTATTCTATTCCGTTCGCGAAGGAGAAGGCATTGAAGGAAGAAATAGAGTATTTGTTGAAGGAGGGGATTATTTCGCACAGTGAATCATCTTTTAGTTCTAGTGTCGTTTTGTTGAGAAAACCGTCTGGGGAACACAGACTGTGCATAGATTACAGGAAACTGAATGCTGTCACAGAAGGACAAGTGGATCCATTACCAGACACAAAACAGTTATTTGCCAGACTGAACAAGGCAAAATACTTTTCAAAGGTGGATCTTAGTAAAGGCTATTACCAGATCCCAGTGAAGCCTGAAGTGAGACCTTATTTGGCTTTTAGCACTTCGGATGGACATTATGAATTCAATATGCTACCATTCGGACTGAAAAATGCTCCGAGTGTGTTTTCAAGGATGATGCGCAAATTGTTGGATCCCCCTGAATAACCCATGTATCACGAATTTCATGGATGATATTCTCGTCGCCACAGAGACATTTGAAGAACACATTGAAGCTCTGGAGATGTTGTTTGATAGACTTCGGGAGGCGAACTTAACTGCTAGGCCAACAAAATGTTGTATTGGATGCAAAGAGTTGGAATTCTTGGGACACACTGTATATCAGGGTAATATGACCCCTGATCCTAAGAACTTGGAAAAACTGCAGAGAGCACCTAGGCCGCAAACAAAAAAGGACGTGCGATCATTTGTGTCGTTATGCGGATTTTATCAGAAATACATCAAGAATTTTTACGCTATTTGTGCTCCTCTGACTGATCTGACTCGCAAGGGACTTCCAGATAAAATTATTTGGACTGCACAATGTGAACTAGCGTTCCAAGAGTTAAAGGAAAAACTCACTAGCAAGCCTATTCTCAAACTGCCTGATTTGACACAGGACTTTGTCTTAAGAACCGATGCAAGTAATGTAGGACTAGGAGGGGCTTTGTTGCAAAGATCATCTTCACCTGATGGGGAACTGAAACCAGTCGCTTATGCAAGCCGTAAATTGAATGTCGGTGCAGATTTCCTCAGTCGGCACCCCTGTGATCAAAATTAGAGTAGTGGCAGACGTGAGGAGTAATTTTACCTATGTGTATCGCTGGTTTTGGAACTTGCCATAGGCATGTTTTCAAGTGGGGAGATGTGTAGTGAAATTGACAGAGATACAACGGTAAAATACCTCCAAAGATAACATGTAAGGATAAAAACATAATGCGTAGGCTGCTGATAGTACATGATCGCCCAGACCGCGGGTCATCACCCTCCATAAAAATTGACTTGCTAGACAGGAGGGGAACGGCGGATAAAAGGAAAAAATATGACTGGAAAGATTGCGTGAGACTAGAAAGGCTAAGGAGACGCAATTGGGGGGGAAACGGAGAAAAGTCACGTTTCCCAAGTTGACATAAAGCAAGGAACTCGACAGAAGGGACCTTGGATATGTTACGCCACAGTCATTTATTGGTCGCTTTTGCGATACCAAGCCTTTGATTTGAATTCAGCGGCAGAACGCAGATGTTTGGAATATTACAAAAATTATAAAAAGTAATCTTTTTCGTAATATTAATGTTAGGAATATAAAAATTAGCTGGCCGGATGGCCCATTCTGAGCAGTGAACTAATATGTTCTTAATTTTACAGACGGATAGATAATATTGAAGATAATGACAAAAGACAGTGTTGTTCACATTAGCGACAGACTGTATGGAATAAAAAGTGTCGCTATTTGCACAAAAAAACACGACCTCGAGACGCAGGTGTTCAAATCTACTTAGTAGGGAAGCGAAGGGACATTGGTGGGAGCTGTGTCTAAATATAACTTTTAACGACAAAATTTTGGAGGGGAGAGAAAGGTTGGTTCAAAAATCAAGTACGTTTTTGAAAAAAAAAACAAGTAGAGACGGACAGACTAACAGATAAACATCCATACTTGACTGAAGCATGACTGAAATGACTTTAGGGTAGGAAATTTGAATTTGAAATAAACCTAGGCAGTGATTGGCCACAGACAATCATTTTATCGGCGCTCAGACGCGCAAGTGGGGCCATTCCTCAATAGTTGTTCGATGATAGACACAGTATTTTAAAGTGTGGTGATTTCCAAATGAAAGAAAGTGAAATAAGTTCAGGGACGCCATACTATAGCCAGCAGCTCAGCTGAGTTTTGCTAGCATTTCTGTGTTCTTTATTCATAATCTGGTAAGATTGAAATTATTTCTTTGTATATTTTGAATATTGTTTAATGTTCGAGTGATTTGATACTGCCATATCATAATCTAGCCTTACAAACAAGTAGGGATTTGCTCTAGACCCCCCGCCCAAGTCAGGGTCTAGGGACCAACAAAATACATAAACTCCAGCAAGGGTTAGGAAAGACAGATCAAGTGTTGAGAATAATGAAACATATTACCTATCCACTTTTAGGGAAGGAAACTAATAAATATTTTTCAGAATCTATAGTCTGGGAGGACCTATCTGATGTAAAACCACCATGGTAAATGTGCTGTTAGGTCAGAGAGATCTGACCTGTCTGTATGATGTGGTTGTTGTGTCCGTGTTGTGTCCAGACGTGGGTAGAGAATAGAATTTTGACACATAGCCAATACTTTGATTGCAGAGCTGTGAGTTTCATTTGTGAACAAGGCGGTGTCCATTCAGTTGGTGATTTTACTCGAGTGTATCTGTGCAGTACGTTGTGACAGAGACCACTATTATTGCCCGCCAGCACGGAGAGGTGGGACCACCAGATTTCAGCACCAGAGCTACATATGCAAGATGAGTGAGCCTCTGGTCTGCTGGAAGTTCACCAACGCCTTTTAGTTACTAATACCCCATAAAATTCCTGCAATTTACTGGACACTGTGTAGTCAATATAGACAGGTGTGATGAGGCCACCCCAACAGCACAAGCATTAACTATCCTCCCAAGTAGATGACTACTAGAACATTTTAATAAAACTAACTAGTCTAGTACTTATATATGTACACTCTTGCATTTATTATGTAACATTCCATGCATTTCTTTCATAAATTTTAAATCTTTTTTTAAAAAAAGTTCTGGTCAACATAAAACCTGATCCAGAACAAATAAATGTAATATAATTCTATCAAAAATTTTACACTCTTGAGTTAGTTCAGTGTATTATAATATTTGTTAAATATTATTAGTCTGCTTAAATATCTGTGGGTGTATCTATAACTATCACACCACATTACATATCATTACCCTAGACATTTTACATAGCCACATTCATTAAAAAAAAAAAAAAAAAATTGAGTGTGAGGTCGTAGTGGTAGCAAGAAAGGCCTTCTGACAATTCACAACTACATTTTATCTCAGGAGCCTTCACAGCTGGCCTCATACATTACATTTAGTAATATCACCATCATACAATACCATCAAACCCACTACAATGTTGTAAGATGAATCACATATCCACTCAGCGGGAACTTCAGGGTTAAGTTTCTTGTATGTTGATTTGGAAGAGGACGGAGTAGATTTTGCTGTCAGAGCATTTGCTGACAGGTGCATGTGTGTACACGATATATTAGCCTATGCGGGCGCATGCGGATAATTGATAGAGTGGAAGTAACAGGAGGGCGACTCATATGAATAACGACAGCCCGAGACTATCATAGCAATGACTAAAATAATTATACATCCCATAGTGGGGCATAACTGTTTATTGTACGAGTAATTTTATTGTTCGCTTGATATAAGGGTTGTCTGTTTTGGGTCTCAGTTTCAGGGCACCCCATTTCTACTGCAAGATTCCAGTCAGGCAACGAACGTAACATTCTCATCGATCTCACGGTTCCTGAAAGCAATTGGCACCACGAGTTGTCACCTATACCTCAAGTACAACCCTTTTTCAACGCCCATCCCTCAAATTAGAAATAAGCTCATGCAGTGTTTAACGAGCCAAAGCAAATCTGAAATTGAATTTGGCAATAGCGGTTTTCTACTCGCTTCTTGATCACCATTCAGAGCATTATGGTTTCCAGCAAATCTATCAGCGCAGCCTCTTCAGCAGAATTTAATACACCAGACTGTGTGCTTAAACGGAGTGCTCAGTCACAAATAAAGTTCAAGCCAGCAAAACCGGATTTAACATCAAGTATGCAGGTCTAATTTCGCGCGCTGGATAATAGCGCAGTGGACCGTTTGTCCTAAATTGACCTCGTCTTGTGTGTGTTTCTGGTCAGTCAAAACCCCGCACGCATTAGCGGTCATCCGAATTTAGACAGAGTCATCTACAGCCTATCTCGTCACTAGGGTGTGACCATCGGTGCATGGATAGCGCCTACATTGGATTTATTAGTGTATTTCACCACCTATAGAAGGATATACATATAAAGACACGAACTGGAGTTATTGAAATGGGTTCCCCAAAAGCGGAAGGAGTGGAAACTCTGTTTATTTATTTTCTTGGTGTTCTACAGCCGGGTTTTATGTTGGTGGTTTGTGTGTCCGTGGGTGTTTAATTGGATATTTGTTAACTTGATGTGAATATAGTTGCTTTTTTCATTATGTTGTTGTGCTGATATATATTATTTTCATATATTTTCTTCTTTCAAGAACCTTTAATAAATTTTACTCATTTATTAACGCGCTGTTCAGACCCTTCATCCATAGTTAACATTACACGCTCTTACTATTGT
The DNA here is from genome assembly GCA_024509875.1 of Oreohelix idahoensis. Taxonomy (NCBI): domain Eukaryota; kingdom Metazoa; phylum Mollusca; class Gastropoda; order Stylommatophora; family Oreohelicidae; genus Oreohelix; species Oreohelix idahoensis. The sequence goes on along the minus strand of JAMPIV010003364.1, from coordinate 48,818 downwards.
CTCTATTTTGACCAGAGAAAGGAGAGAAAGCGGGTGTTGCTTAAAACTATATACGTGTGTTGAGGCTTTGAATGAATCCTCTTCCAGGTTGGTCTTAATAATAATAATAATAAATTCTGTAAGCACCAAACACGGCGCATAAGGCAGAAACCAGTGCTCTCCAGGTTGTACGTTGTGACGCCACTCCTCTTAGCTCTTGCACATTGTTTAATCCCAACGTTCTTCCTTCTCTTATTATTGTTCTTCTGAGTGTTTCTTTTGGTCTTCCTTTTTTCCTCTTACCCTCAGGAACCCAAGTGAGCGCCTGTAGTGGTATTCTGTTGTTTTGCATTCGTAGGACATGACCGATATATGACCATCGTCTTTTCCTTATATAGTCGGAGACAAATTTCTGCTTAGAGTCTTCTCTTATTTGTCGATTAGTCTTGAATTCTTTCCAACTTCTTCTTCTTCTTCTTCGTTCGTCCTGAAAAGGACGGTGGTTGCGTTGTGTCTGTTTACGCCTAAGCTGTGATATCTGCACCTTTCGGTCGACACATCCGACTTCTGCACGGCATTTTTTAGGACCGGGTTTGCCTTCCCATTTCGATCCACACTCGCTCAGCCAGACTGCACAGCTGCAGACTGTTTCCAGGACCACCACGTGGAGGTGGAGTGCGGTCTTGACCAGCTCTGGTTCGCTGGTCCTGACGCAGGCAGTCAAGCTATGAGTCGCTGACTGCGGTCTCTATTGCTGCGTCTTGAGGTCCCTCTTTCCAACTGATGTTCATGAGTTTTCTAAGACATTTGTTCTCGAATGTATTCAGCTTGTTCTCCGATGATTTTGTTATTTTCCAACTTTCACAGCCGTATGTTAACACTGAGATAACATTCGAATTAAACAGACGAAGTTTGGTATGTATATTCAGAGATCGTAATTTCCAAATGTTAGATAATCTATTGAAGGCGCTAGCTGCCAAAGCAATTCTAGTTAGAATTTCTCTTGTTGTGTCACCATCCTGAGTCATTTTACTGCCTAAATAATTGAAACTTTCAACTTTCTGTAGTTTTTCCCCGTTCAAGATGATATCAAAGGTCTCGTTAGAAAAGTTCATAGCTTTAGTTTTAGAGGCATTTATTTGGAGACCTATTTTAACCGAGAGATGACACAGATTATTTACTGCTTCTTGGGCCTGTCTGGGTGTTGGACTTAAGAATGCTAAATCATCTGCAAAATCAAGGTCTTCCAGGGACTTTCCGTCTGTCCATTTTATACCTAATTGTTCGTTGTGGGTATAGTTTTTCATAACCCAATCAATAGCTATTCCAAAAAGTAGTGGTGACATAATACAGCCTTGTTTCACCCCTGTTTCTACTGTAAACCATTCTGTATTCCCTTTATTCTTAAGTTCACCCTATTTACACATTATCTGTGTGTTGTCTATAATTTTGTCAGTTCACTCTCCTTGTCGATTTCACTATAATTGTCTAACTCGACAAATACTCTAAAACCTTAACTCAACCACGACACCAAGCTTGAGCAAGAAAGAACTGAAGATATTAATTCCTTTTGGGAGCCGTGCTGGTGTAATGGTTACCACATTGCGATGGCGATCAGGTGTTCAAAGTTCAAACCCGGGCGTAGGCTTTGAAGAAGTGTCATTGACCGGGATTTTGACTGAATAACCTGAACGGCTCATGAGATAAACCCCCTGTGGATGGGAAGGAGAGAATCTCCTGACCGGGTTGGAAGGAAAGTCCACAGGCTTCCCAGCTCCGCAATGACATGTCATTGGGCCAAAGGGCTGAAAGCCCAAGTGCCGTTGGTTAAGAGAAAAAAAAAATTCCTTTTGCAACCTCCTATCTCTGCGAGGCTGGGTTTTCAGCAGTAGCTGTCATAAACACCAAGTTCAGGTCAAGACTTGATGTGGAGAAGGAAATGAGGGTATCTCAACTGGTGCCAAGATTTGACAAGCTGTGTAACAACAAGCAAGCTCAAGTTTCACACTGAGGTGACTGGTACTTTATTCATTATATTTTTTTTTTTAGTTTTACTGTACAAGTTTTTTGTTATGGAGATTGAATCATGAGTGCAGTATATCAGTGAATGATTTTCAGACAAAAAATTTAAAAAAAATGTTAGAAAAAACTACTTTATCTGTGCTGTTTTCTTTTTATATAGTAAGGGTTTTCAAAGTGCACGTTGTGTATTTTTTTTTTTTTTTTTACGTGTAATTTTTTCACATATTGTCCAATTTGCATTTTTTTTTAAAAATACATTTAAAAATTACATTGTTTAAAAGCCTTTCCAAAGCTCTCCTGCTAAAAAAATGTTAGGCTAAAATGTCGAAACATCGCTAGAGTTTTTACCAGTTATCCCACAGGGGAGCCGCAGAAAGAATGTAGTTGGTCAGGGGAGCCATGGACTCATAAAGGTTGAAAACCGCTGCTTGGGGACCTAAGAAGCGTCAAAAGTGGAATGCAGTCAGGGACCCATAGCTGACTGCTTGCGTCAGGGACCCATAGCTGACTGCTTGCGTCAGGGTCAGCGAACCATAGCTGACTGCTTGCTTCAGGGTCAGCGAACCAGAGCTGACCAAGACCCTACTCCACCTCCAAGTGGTGGTCCTGGAAACAGGCTGCATCACTGCAGTCGGCTGAGAGAGTATTGATCGAAGTGGGAAGGTAAACCCGGTCCTAAAAAATGCCGTGCCGAAGTCGGATGTGTCGGGCCGAAATGCGCAGATATTGCAGCTTTGCTGTAAACGGCGACACAACGCAACCAACGTCCTTTTCAGGATGAACGCAGAAGAAGAAAGAAGTAAGGTGTAGACACTTTGACAATGAACAAGCGATTTCAAGAAATAATTAAGGATTTCGAGAAGTAGATAAATAGAAAAATGGGGCGTATCTCATGTAAAGAGAAGAAACCAAATAAAGAAGCCCTAGAAAACCTAGGTATGAAAAGAGAAGTAATGAAGAAGATCAACATTAGGCAGCTAAAACATTTAAATACATAAAAAGACATAACACCTTACGGAAGACTAAAACAGAAATCAGAGTTGAAGACAAACGTGCAAAAGGGCGACATCGCTATAAGTTAGACGATAAAAGACGAACAGGAAAGTCTTTCAAAATGCACCATCAAGACAAGAGATAGAAGACGCTGGAGATCCTTTGCAGCCGACCTTCGTTGTGGAGACGGTAGCTGACGACTAAGATGTGTAATCTGTGCCTTATTGTTGGGCTTGGGATACTAAAGAGTTTTTCTATTTTTTTTTTCTTTTATTGTAAATAATTTATGTTGGAATCATTTAAGACTTTCTTTGATCTAACACATAGCCTACTGTATTATGTTTCGAGGACAGCCAGCTATTTTAAATAGTATTTCACTGAATACGTAAGGATACTCTAACTTCTATTGCTTACTTTGAAAATAAATACAATTTGATATACTAATAAATCAAAATACACATGTTTCAGGATATAGCACAAATTCAACATCTACATTTTTTAAGGTATCATATATGGATTTTTTTCTTAAAAATTCAGAGTGGCAACCCTGATTAATTAGGCCAAGTTTAGTGACAACTCTCAGCGACAATGTTTGAACACTAGTCACAAGCTGACACATATGAATAGTAACGACTCGTTGTTAATTGGCCTAGTTACGTTCGTTAAAATGTAAGTATTCTACATTATTGTAGGCTATTTTCTTGTAATTATATAAGTATATGACTCTGCAGCACATAGTCACAAGATCAAATTAGAATTCAGCACCAAGTATTTCATACAATCGCAGGTGCAATGAGATCAACATCGAGGGGTGCTCTGGAGGTGGCCTTAGGAATCCTAGCTTTGAAACTACATAGAAAGGGACTAAGACTAAATTATACGTCCAAAACTATGCTGGACAAGACTCACTCAGCCTTTCCAGCGTTTGTAAGGTGGTTACTAACAACTCAGTAACAAGATTAAATTAGACAGAATTCAGCATCAGGCTTTTTGTACAATGGCAGGTGCAATCAGATCAACATGAGTGGGAGCTATAGAGGTGGCTTTAGGAATTCTACCCTTAGAATTACGGAGAAAGGAGTTAAGACTAAATTACATGAACAGAGTTATGTTAGATAAGACTCACCCTTAATAACAGTTGTGAATACAAGCCAGTGATTCCACCCTGGGAGATCAAGAAACCAGACACGGACTACCACCTAGCAGAAATACTTAAGGAAACAAATAATATAGAAAATATTAAAAACACAGCCAATAAATATATATAACAAATATCAAAAGACAGCATTAATGTATACACAGATGGATCCAAGGGAGAGGATGGCAAATTGGGGATAGGAATATATATTCCAATATAGAAAATGGCAAAAACATATAGCATCACGGAAAATACATCAATTTTTACTGCAGAGATGGTGGCAGTACTAAAAGCACTAGAAATATTCTCTAATAACCCTCCCAAAAAAACACAGTTTTAGCTGACTCTCAACAATTAAAGCACTTAGAAACTTACGAGTATCACCTTACCTCTTCAAACTCCTTATGGACGATGTCATCAAGGCATGTAAGGAGAGAACAAGAAAATATTCAGTGGGGTACTGGAAGATGAGACAGGTCTATATTTCGGAGCTGGCATTTGCTGATGATGTTGCCCTGATTGCTAAATCAGAGGCACATCTCCAATTCAACCTGCAAGTCTGGAAGGAAGAGCTGGAGAAGAGAGGGATGGTCATAAGCAGCTCTAAAACAAAATCCATGGTGATATCACGAGAAGAAAGAAAACATCAGATTAAGTTGGGAGAACAGGTCCTGGAGCAGGTCGACCACTTTAAATATCTTGGAGCTATTATAGACCGAAAGGGAGGCATCAAAGAAGAGTTGGCCACTCGAAAAGCAGCGGCTGGGAGACTTTTTCAGGCCATAAATTGTGGATTCCTCAGCAAGAAAGAGGTTGGTAAGAAAACGAAGATGGCTGTATACCGCTCCACCTATGTCCCAGTCTTGACATATGGATGCGAGTCGTGGGCAATGACTACAACCCACAAAAGCCAGATCCAAACCTCAGAATGAGGTATCTGAGGAAAGTGGTTGAAGTAACAAGAAGAGACATGGTCCGCAACCAGACGATCCGTCAAGGCCTAAAATCCCATCCGCTGCAGACCCAAATAGAACAGTCCCAACTAAGATGGTTTGGCCATGTCTACAGAATGGGAGAAGATCGGCTACCACGACAAGCATGGGAAACAAAGAGCCAGGGATCCAGACCTCCAGGACGACCCAGAGTCCGCTGGGAGGACAACATTAGACAATCTTTGAAGGACCGAGGACTAGAATGGAACCAGGCCAGGAAGAAGACGGCTGATAGAATGGTCTGGCGCTCTCTCTTCCAAACCTCTACACCTCACGGTAGAAGGGGAACGACTAAGTAAGTAAGTAAGTAAGAAACTTACGAGAATGTAGAAGACCTGATATAGCAGAGGAGATATTTCTGGCTACTACATACTTATATTCCAGAGGATGTTCAGTCTTAATTGCTTGGATACCTTCACATGTTGGCATAGAAGGAAATGAAAAGGCAGATAAAGAAGCCAAGAAAGGTAGATCTGATAAAAATCTAATAAATGTAGGGATAAGTAAATCAGAGATTAAGAGCTTAATTAAAGATTTAATAACAGATGATTGGAAAGCAGAGTGGGATAAACATCTGAAAGGACGACATGCACATAAGATGTTCAAGGCTCCAATGAGAAAATGTCAGATATCTAGGAAATTGAAAATTCCCAGTAATAAGAAACTTCTCAGACTACGGCTGGGAAAAGGCTATTTTAGAATAGAAGAACCTTACTGTGCAGGATGTCTTCAAGACAATAATATAGAACATTTCTTGTTAAAATGTAAGAGGTATGAACAAATGAGAATACCTGTACCAATATTAGATTATTTGCAAGCATCCAACTTACCTATCAATGTTGCCAGACATCATCAGAACATCAGATTTGTCACAGTCTACAACATGCCTTAGAGAGTAGTAGCTCTATTCTTTGATTATCTCCTCATAGACCCAAGGAACGACACTACACTTGAAGCTAATTGGGTGGATAATTACGTAATTGATTTGACAGATCTAAACAGAGGGGACTGGATAGATAAGATCAAGTACAAAGAGATGTGAAATGGTGTAAAGAGTTGAAGGATAAATGTGTGGTAGCTGTTTGTAATAGTAGTATGACAAGATCACTAATGTGGATCTGAACACAAGAACCAGACTAGTGCCAGTGGAACAAGAGTTGAGAAGAAAACGCTGGAGATGGAGAGAACACACATTGAGGAAAGCTGTTGATAGATTTACCAGACAGTCCTTGTTCTGGAATCCCCAGGGTAGGAGAAGCAGAAGGAAACCAAGTAACACATGAAGAAGAGAACTAGAGATAGACAAGAAGGACATGGTAAGATCTTGAGCTGATGGCACGGGACAGGAAGACTAGGGGAGCTAAGATGAGAGAGCTATTTGAAGACCTTATATCTTAAATGGTAAAATTTTGCTAAGCTAGACACACAGTACTCTACAGAGAGTGGTTTCCTTTTAAAGTCATGTTCAAAGAACTGTTTTGCTTCAGTAATATACTCGTAAATGTCCTTTTGCAAAGCACTAAAATATTAAAACTGCCCCATGGAGTTCCAGGGGCGTCATTGTGGAGAGAAAAAGAAACAGGACTGCTGCTCACTGAGGCATGTTGTGTAAGGTAACTAATGTAAGGTTGTGCTTTGGGCTTGTGCAAAGTAAAATAAATGTCTACAGAAACCACTACTGCAAGGGTAGATAAATGCTTCGGTGCAGACTTCTGCAAAAGGGCCAGTTACAGTGGTGGCTTCATGCTCAGTATTAACTCTTTGACTCCACAGCAACGCTCTGAGCGTTGCAAAATTCAACACGCCGTGCCCCAGCAACGCTCAGAGCGTGGTTTTTAGTTTATCACGAATAAACCCTAAAAATTGTCCGCTTAATGCAGTTCACATATTAAAACTCGTAGAATGACTTCCGCTACTATTTAAACAACTAATTTGACTTTAGTTAATCAGCACATGTGCGTGTTTTGATGTTATTATCACAATTTTTGTGAAGATTCGCGTGTTTACGTTTTTCGTTGTTTTTGCTAGAGAAATATGTCACGCTTTATATTTACATTTTCTAAGTCTCCTAAGCAAATAATTGTGTCAAACTACTTTGAAACATTGCTGACATTGATGATGATTGTTTGATAGTCACAGTTTGTTGTCAAAATACGGAATATATGCAGAAAAGCTAGACACACTAGATTTAGTTGATGAGTGGGCGTAGTCATATTCTGGCCGATCAAAAAGCAACAAAAGGATAACAACAGAAAACATCAATAAGATAAAAGACAGGAAAAACAAGAAAGCAGAGTTAAACACAAGCAAAACCAGAAAGTTCCAAAGCCAAGGCTCAAGAAGTGTGCACAGAAGCAAACAAAGAAGTAAAAAGAAGTATCAAAAGAGACAAGAGGAAGTATATTGAGGAGTTGGCAAGAGAGGCAGAAGATGCTGCAGCCAAAGGGAATATGAGAGAACTGTATAACAGCACAAAGAAGCTAACAGGGAAATACAAGCAAACAAGTTGCCTCATAAAAGACAAGAATGGGAAACTGCTCAGCAATATACAAGAGCAAATGAAGAGGTGGACAGAATATTTTGGGGACCTTCTCAATAGACCAGCTCCACAAAACCCGCCGGACATCCAGCCAGCAGAAGAAGAGCTACAAATTAACGGTGAAAGACCAACGAAGGAAGAAATAAAGAAAGCCATAACGTTTCTAAGAGATAGAAAGCGTCTGGACTTGATGGCATTCCAGCAGAGGCCATCAAAGCAGATATCGACACGGCTACAGAGATGTTATATAAATTACTTGGTAAAGTCTGGGAAAAGGAAGAGATACTAGCAGAATGGAAGGAAGGATATCTGGTTAAGTTGCCTAAGAAGGGAAATTTACAAGAGTGCACAAATTATAGAGGAATAATGTTACTTTCAGTGCCAGGAAAAGTATTACTTACTTACTTAGTCGTTCCCCTTCTACCGTGAGGTGTAGAGGTTTGGAAGAGAGAGCGCCAGACGATTCTATCAGCTGTCTTCTTCCTGGCCTGGTTCCATTCTAGTCCTCGGTCCTTCAAAGATTGTCTAATGTTGTTCTCCCAGCGGACTCTGGGTCGTCCTGGAGGTCTGGATCCCTGGCTCTTTGTTTCCCATGCTTGTCGTGGTAGCCGATCTTCTCCCATTCTGCAGACATGGCCAAACCATCTTAGTTGGGACTGTTCTATTTGGGTCTGCAGCGGATGGGATTTTAGGCCTTGACGGATTGTCTGGTTGCGGACCATGTCTCTTCTTGTTACTTCAACCACTTTCCTCAGATACCTCATTTCTGAGGTTTGGATCTGGCTTTTGTGGGTTGTAGTCATTGCCCACGACTCGCATCCATATGTCAAGACTGGGACATAGGTGGAGCGGTATACAGCCATCTTCGTTTTCTTACCAACCTCTTTCTTGCTGAGGAATCCACGATTTATGGCCTGAAAAAGTCTCCCAGCTGCTGCTTTTCGAGTGGCCAACTCTTCTTTGATGCCTCCCTTTCGGTCTATAATAGCTCCGAGATATTTAAAGTGGTCGACCTGCTCCAGGACCTGTTCTCCCAACTTAATCTGATGTTTTCTTTCTTCTCGTGATATCACCATGGATTTTGTTTTAGAGCTGCTTATGACCATCCCTCTCTTCTCCAGCTCTTCCTTCCAGACTTGCAGGTTGGACTGGAGATGTGCCTCTGATTTAGCAATCAGGGCAACATCATCAGCAAATGCCAGCTCTGAAATATAGACCTGTCTCTTCTTCCAGTACCCCACTGAATACTTTCTTGTTCTCTCCTTACATGCCTTGATGACATCGTCCATAAGGAGTATGAAGAGGTAAGGTGATAGGATATCACCTTGTCTTACACCAGTGGTGGTCCTGAACTCTTCTGACTTATGGTTTGCTGTCCTCACATAATTTCTGCAAGACTTGTAGAAGCTCTGTATAGCATGAATCAGAGGTGCTGGAATATTCTTCCTTGTCAAACAGTCCCAAAGTTTGCTCCAGGGGACCCTGTCAAACGCCTTTTCCAGATCTATGAAACAAAGATGGATCTCACTCTTATACTCAAGGGCCTTTTCACTCAGCTGTCTGAGTGTGAAGATTAGGTCTTGAGTACTTCGGTTTGCTCGGAATCCGCACTGGACCTCATCCAATTGTGGCTCAGCTAGGCGTTGGAGTCTCTGCTCTAGGATTCTAGAGTAGATTTTACCAGGGACACTGAGAAGGGATATGCCTCTATGGTTTCCACATTGTCGATTGTCACCCTTTTTGAAAATTGGTGTTATGATGGCAATCTCCCAATCCTTTGGTATGGTCTTGTTGCACCATGCTGCCTGTAGGACCTTTAAGAGTAATAGGTCGCCTGATGCTCCCATGTACTTAACCATTTCTGGTGTTATACCATCATGCCCTGCTGCTTTGCCCATCTTGATTTTCTCTAGTGCTGCCCTCAGTTCTTCCATCTTTATGTCATCTTCACCATCATTGGTTTTCTCTTCTGTGCTAGTGGTTATCATTTCTGATGCTTCACCATGCTCACCATCCAGGAGTTCTGAGAAATATTCTTTCCATCTTTCCATTACTTCCTTCGGGGCAGTAAGCAATTTGCCTTGCTTGTCCTTTATAAATTTGAGAGGGCATTGTTTTTCTTTCCTCATGTTCTTTAGGGTCTTATAGAACAATTTCTGGTTTTCTTGTGCATCTTTTTCTAGCTTTTCTCCAAATTCTTCCCAGGACTTCTGTTTTGCTGCTAGCACTTTGTTCTTTGCTTCTGTTCTGAGTGTCACATATTCTCTATATTTTTCCATTTGTCCTGTTGTGTTTTTAGCTCCTAAGTATTGTTTCCATGCCATTTTCTTCTCTCTTATTTTCTCTTTGACTTCCTCTGTCCACCAAGGTGTCCTCTTTCTCTGGTTCCCAAGTCGGACTTCACCGCATGCTTCTGCAGCAGCTGTCTTTATGATATCCTTGAATTTATTCCAGAGGGTTTCCAAGTCATCAGGTCGTTCTTCTGTGTTGCTCACTGCTGTAGCAATAAGCCCCTGATATCTGGTCTTAATTTCTGGCTCTCTCAGCTTGTAGGTCCTAATGCTCATTTCTCCTGCTCGTTTACTTGGTTTCTTGCGTGATGTTGGGCAGTTCCTAGGCTGAGCAACTCTTTCAGTTGTTCGTTTGATTGTTAGCAGGTAGTAATCACTTCCAATCTCTGGCCCCCTCCAGACTCTTGCATCTCGGACATATCTGAATGAGCTTCTCCGAACAATGGCATAGTCGATCACTGACTTCTCATTCTTGGTTGGTTCACATCTAGTGTATGCATGTATGCGCTTATGGGGGAACTTTGTGTTTGTAATGATCAGATTCTGCTCACTGCAGAATCTAAGGAGTCGCTTTCCATTGTCATTGAGAGTATCTTCTCCATATCTTCCGATAACTCCACCCCATCTAGCATGGTCATTTCCAACTCTGGCATTAAAATCTCCGAGCATAATAACTTCATCTAGGCAGTCATCCACTGTCCTTTGAAGCAGCTCGAAGAATTCCTCCTTGACCTCTGCTCTCTCATCCTCATTTGGCCCATACACTATGACCAGGTTGACTATGGTTTCTCCTTCTTTTAGTTTTACAACCATAATGCGCTCTGAGACAAAGTTCCATCCCTTGATACTATCTTTTTGATTTTGGGCCACAATGCAACCCACGCCCCCTTTAGCTCTTTCAGATATGGGTACACCACTGTAGAGCAACGTGTTGCCATCGAGATCCATGACTCCTTGTCCTTTTTTCTTCGTTTCCGTTATAGCCAGGATTTCTAGTTTTGCTTTCCTCATCTCTTCCACCAGCTCCTCTTCCTTCCCGTTTATACTTCTTGTGTTCCAAGTTCCATAAGTCGTAGTCCGTAGTCCGTTCCAGTTCGTCGCCTTTAGAATCAGTCCGGTTTTCTCTCTTGTAGTTCGCGTAATCATGATTTAAAGCAAACAGGTGATTGGCCTGTTGTGCCTTTGCATGGTGGAGGGGCTGCCTCCTTACGGCCTCCATGCAGGCCGCCCTCCTCCTTTTTCATCCGGGCTTGGGACCGGCATAGGCGGAGTTGGAAAAGTATTAAACAGGATTATCCTTGAAAGAATTAAAGAGTCCATAGACAAGAAACTGAGAGATGAACAAGCAGGTTTTCGACAAAACAGATCATGTACAGACCAGATAGCCACTTTGAGAATAATAGTTGAACAAAGTCTGGAATGGAATTCACCACTATACATCGGATATGTGGACTACGAAAAGGCATTTGACAGTGTAGACAGAGAATCACTTTGGAAATTGATGAGGCATTATGGAGTTCCCCTGAAGATCATTAATTTAATAAAGAAAACATATGAAGACATGACATGCAGAGTTCTTCATGAAGGACAGCTTACAGAACCGTTTGGGATAAGAACAGGAGTGCGACAGGGATGTCTCTTATCTCCATTTCTTTTCTTACGAGCAATTGACTGGGTTACGAGAACATCGACAACCCACAACAGAAATGGAATCCAGTGGACTCTGACTAAGCAGTTGGATGATCTGGATTTTGCTGATGACTTAGCTCTTCTGTCCCATAACCGTAATCAGATGCAGGACAAATTGAAAACACTCGATGAGAGGTCACAGCAATTGGGTCTGAAAATACACAGGGAAAAGACAAAGTTAATGAGAATAAATGCAGGTAATTATAACAGGGTTGAACTTGAAGAAGCACCAATACAAGATATAGAATCGTACATATATCTTGGCAGCAATATAGACAAAGTTGGAGGGACAGACAGTGATATCAAAATAAGAATACAAAAAGCAAGAGGAGCTTTCATTGCATTGGGAAATATATGGAGATCAAGAGAAATTGGATCCAACACAAAAATAAGAATCTTCATCTCAAATGTGAAGTCAGTCCTATTGTATGGCTCTGAGACATGGAGAACAACAAAGACAACTACCAAAAAGCTACAGACTTTCATAAATGTGTGCTTGCGTAGAATCATCATCATCTCAGCCCGTAACCCGTCATGGGTCGTAGGGGTGCCATGGTGGAAGCATCAGCAGACAGGGTCCTCCACTGCTCTCTATCCTCAGCAATGCGTACAAGTGTGGAAAAACCGTGTCCTGCCCATTCTTTGATGTTATCAGCCCAGGATTTTCTCTGCCTTCCTCTTCTCCGCTTACCTTCGACTGTTCCCTGAAGGATCGTTTTCGAAAGGGAGTCATGACGAGTTACATGCCCAAACCAGGCAAGCTTTCGACGTTTCACTATTGACAAAAGTGGTTCTTGGTGGCCTGCATAGGTGTTTATCTTCTCTCTAACATAGACATTTGTTTTGTGCTCTTTATAGCAAATGCGCAAAATTCTTCTATAACATTTATGCTCGAAAGCCTGAATCCTTCGCTCCGTATCTGCAGTGAGTGTCCAGCCCTCACACCCATACAAGAGAATAGATAATACAAGTGATTTGTATAATTTGATCTTCACAGAATAGAGGGATTAAAATGGTATGACAAGGTTACCAACGTGGAACTGATGACAAGAACTAGACAAGTGCCAGTGGAACAAGAGATGAGAAGAAGACGATGGCGATGGATAGGACACACACTGAGGAAACCTGTTGATAGCATTACAAGGCAGTCCATGTTCTGGAATCCCCAGGGCAAGAGAAGCAGAGGTAGACCAAGAAGCACATGGAGAAGAGAGCTGGAAACAGAGGTGAAAATGATAAGGAGAACGTGGAAAGAACTTGAGATGATGGCACGTGACAGGAGGACTTGGCATGTGTTTGTTGAAGGCCTATGCTCCTTTGGGAGTGGAGGGTTATGGATGAATGAATGTTACTATCAGTGCCAGGAAAAGTATTAAACAGAATCATCCTTGAGAGATTAAAAGAGTCCATAGGCAAGCAACTGAGAGATGAAAAAGCAAGTTTTTGACAAAACAGATCCTGTACAGACCAGATAGCCACATTGAGAATAATAGTTGAACAAAGGTTGGAATGGAATTCACCGCTTTACATCGGATTCGTGGACTATGAAAAGGCAATCACTTTGGAAGCTGATCAGGCATTATGAAGTTCCCATGAAGATCATTAACTTAATAAGGAAGACCTATGAAGACATGACATGCAGAGTTCTTCATGAAGGACAGCTTACAGAACCGATTAGGAGAAGAACGGGAGTGAGACAGGGATGCCTCTTATCTCCATTTCTTTTCTTACTAGCAATAGGTTGGGTTATGAAAACATCGACATCACACAACAGAAATGGAATCCAGCGGAATCTGACTAAACAGCTTGATGATCTGGATTTTGCAGATGACTTGACTCTTCTGTCCCATAACCATAATCAGATGCAAGAGAAAATGAAAATTCTTGATGAGAGGTCACAACAAGTGGGCCTGAAAATACACAGGGAAAAGACAAAGATTATCAGAATAAATTCAAGAAATAATAACACGATTTAACTTGAAGAAACACCACTAAAGGATGTAGAATCGTACGGATATCTTGGCTTCAATATAGACAAATGGATAAGACACACGCTGAGGAAACCTGTTGATAGCATTACAAGGCAGTCCTTGTTCTGGAACCCCCATTGCAAGAGAGGCAGCAGTAGACCAAGAAGCACATGGAGTAGGGAGCTGGAAACAGGTAAAAATGATGTGGAGAACGTGGAAAGAACTCGATTTGATGGCACATGACAGGAGGACTTGGCATGTGTTTGTTGAAGGCCTATGCTCCTTTGGGAGTGGAGGGTTATGAATGAATCAATCAATCAATTAAAATAGAACACATAAATCTGTCATATTGTTTGTGAGTTTCTAGTTTATGCTTTAGTTTACCAATATATTTCTTTATTATTTCATATATTTTTGCTCATGATGATAAACCGAGTAATTGTTACAGGAGCTGTATTTGTCTTGAACCAAAGACTGAACTTGCTGAAGATTTGTTACTGCTGTTTTATGTTTTTAGGAGTGTGACGATGATTAAGGAAAGAAGGTCGAAATTTTGCCAAACATACCTCCTTTTTATTTCTTATTTTAAAATGCAGATTTCCTTTATGAGCATATTTTCACAATTTTGCTCACTATAATTAGTAGCTTCTCAATCTGATGTCCCTTTTTCATACCTTGAGATACATGTACATTTATTATCTGTTCTAATTATCTAATATAGTAATGTCATTTTTTCCCAAAAATAATTTCTTATAAATTGATGTATGTTTGTTTTTTATCTAAGGATGGAAAGTCACTTGACAGATCTGCTCTGCCAGGTCATGAAACGCTTAGACCAGGTACAAGATCAACAATCCCATACACAAACTCTGCTGGATGAGAAACTTTCTGAGATGGCAGTCAGACTTGAACAAGAGAAGATTTTCATGAGAGACCAACTGAGAGAAGCTCAAAATGAAATCCTGCGGCGTCTCCGTGACATCCAGGGACTATGGGAGGGCGCTGTAAATGTGATCCCTACAAGTGTGTCTGACACTGATCGAAATTTACATCAGATGACCCAGTCTACAGTTGATCTGAGTGATGTTATTAACGAGGCCAGAGATAAACTTCAGATATTGGACGACAGAACAAGCTTAATGAGAACTCAAATAACAGATACAGAACAAACATGTTATAACTTGACGAAGTGGTCACGAAAAATAGAGACTCTACTTGAGAACAAAATCACTGAACTTGTAGATCACGAGAAAGAGAATTTAAAGTCCATTCCAGAACTGGTTAGAGGACAGATGAGGGCAGAACTGGTGTGGTCGGATAACCTTATAAATGAAAGATTAACTGATCTTGATACAATTGTCAGTTTAAAATTAGAACAGCTTATTGGACAAATTAGTGAAGTAACAGAGCAAAGTGGAGAGGTTATGGACATTTTAATTAAACAGCATGAGCAGGTAACTACCATTTTGGTTAAACAGCGAGAACAAATAACTAACACTTTGGTTATACATCAGGGAGAAATGTCAGAGAAGTTGTTTAAACTGCAAGAAAAACTTACTGATATGTTGGATAAACAGAACCTAGCAGCTCCAAATCTGTGGACCAAAGATTCCATCATGAAACTGGAGGAATATTTCAATAACAGTCGTACAGATGTCACCAGGCTCTACGATACTATCCGTGTTTTAGAAGACACTTGACCTCAGTTCCTGACATACTTAAGATAGAATATAAGACAAGTACTGACACACTTAAGACAGAATATAAGACATGTACTGACACACTTAAGAACGAACGAACGAACGAACGAACTTTATTTTCAAAGGGTTAAGAATTGGGCACGCAGGCCCGTCTGACATTCTGCCCTTCCTCTCTCTCTCATCATGTATACTGTATCCTTTCATCCTCACATTTACTTTAAGCATTATTAAGGCATTTATCATTATAAAAGTAACATAACATCAAACATTTGCAATAATCATCATAATTAAAGTATGTTTTTAAAATAAATAAAGATAGATAGATAGATAGATAGATAGATAGATAGATAGATAGATAGATAGATAGATAGATAGACAGACAGACAGACAGACAGACAGACAGACAGACAGACAGACAGACAGACAGACAGACAGACAGACAGACAGACAGACAGACAGACAGACAGACAGACAGACAGACAGACAGATAGATAGATAGATAGATAGATAGATACAGAATATAAGACATGTGCTGACACACTTAAGACAGAATATAAGACATGTACTGAGAAAATAACAAAAGCTACTGATACAACTAAAGAAGATCTCCTGAAACATTTGACCAACTCTGAAGCAGTACAAAGTGAGTCTCTCAAAGTGCACAGGGGAGATCAAAACATTAATTACTTCCCTTACTGAAAATGTGGACACAGTGAAGGAGAACATGACAGTAGCTGTCAAGAAAATAGAAAATATGGAAACATCTCTAAATGACGGACACGAAAATGTCAACAACAAATTGAATACGCTCAAACAACAACAGGGCCAAGCGAGAACAGAAATTGAACTAACTAAGAATAATATAACAGATTACATATGTAAGACCAAGCATGAAATTTTTGCTGTCACCGAGAAAGAGGCTCAGATAGTGAGAGACCGGATAGAGGGACCTCTTCCATCTTACGGAAAATACACATTTGATTTTTACGTGGAGAACTTTAAAGATTTGGTCAGGTCAGAGAAGGAGGTTTACAGTCCACCCTGGCATATAAACGAAATGACATCATGTGTGATGGGGAATGCTTTATTTCTAATGAATGGTGAGATGAGTGTATGGTTGATGTATGGACGTCGTCCCCGTGAGGTAGGATTACAACCAAAGTCTGGTACAACACTCAAGGTGAAGGCCAGTATCTGTGACATCAACAATAAAACATTACCAACTATAGACCTTGGTGAGAAGATTGAGGATGTGGATGAGAGTTACATCTCTAGTAACGAGGACTGGGGGTATAAATTTGATGTGACGTCATGTGATGACCTCATAAAGAAAGGATATGGAATGAAGGAAGGGTACATGTATGGTGCTGTGTTGATCAGATTTGACGTAACAGTTTTATAAAATACAAAATTAGCAGCTTTATCACTGAGTTCTCTCTGTTTCGCATTTTGTGAGCACCTCAGAGAGTATTTTTTATTAATGAAAGATAGTAAAGCTAGATAAGTGCAAAAACACACACACACATGAAAGAAGAAATATGTGTAGAAGGTAAAACAGAATGACGCAGAAACACACACATACAGAGTCCGAGACATACTGAAAAAAGCAACAGACAGTACCAATAGTAAAGACAGAGTAGCACCAGAGAAGAAGAGAATGACCGATGGATCACAGTAAGAATGTAAGAGAGGGTATTTGAGGAAAAAACACGAGACATAGCCAGAGACATCTCTTTGAATGGAGAAACACAATGAGTAACATACTTATACACACAATGAGAAAGTCTTGCAGAGACACATGCTGATGAAGAGACACCACAACGTTGAGTAATACACACGTAGACAGACATATAGAGACATATACTCTTAGGAGATATAACACAGACACAGACACAAAAAATAAATCCATACAGAGACAAACACACAAAAAGACATACACACAGATACAGACACACAAAGAGATATACAAACAGATGCGGGCACACAAACAGACAAACACATTAAAACATACAAACAAAGAGCCATATACAGATACAAAAACATACGAACAAAGACATAACAAATACAGAGAAGATATGAAATTAAGCAATAGTGAAAGAACAAACAACAGTTAGAAGCACATCAAGAGAAACACGCGCAGCAAATAGGAGAGACTTAGAGAGAGAAAGACAAGAACATCTAAAGCACTGGAAACACAAACAGGAGTACACAGGGTGACATATGTGAAGTAAACATTCGGGAAAATACAATATAGTTTCAATTTTGTATTGAGCGCATTTCAGTCATATTTTAACTCTTCATATTTTCTATGTTGCCTTCATGACGTGATAGACATGTTTCTTTGTGTTCATGTGTGTAGAAAGTTAAATCCCATTTATACATGAACATTTACAAGAACTAGTGGAAACAAAGAGCCAAAAAAAAAAACCTGTCTTTTTTATTGTAAATTGGTATTTGGCTTTTTTTTTAACGAGACGAGTGTGTTTTTTTTTTTGTGTGTGCCAGGCAGCCAGTATTTTTGTCAAGAAGTGTAATGTTGAGAGACATTATAAAACTGTTATGCTACTATTCAGACTGATTTTCCAACTGAATTGTTGTACATGATTCCTTTGTAACTAATAAACATAAGTAATGATATGGCAGATACTCATAAGAAATGAGAACGCGAGACAGCAACAAAATTGGTGAAGGGATAGGTTCACAGTGGAATCTAATCATGGAACATCCTAACGGTGCCGTCGCCTCACAGCTTAGTACCCCTTAGCAACTTTTGTGGTGCTGAATTGGCTGTGTTCCAGTCACAGTTCACTCCCACAGTGAGGGCAGCGGCAGTCCACAGAATGACTTCTATGACTTCTTTGTTTATTTTGTAAAATTATAATTGCTGATTAGATCTCTGTGATCTTCGTTGTCCATAACATTATAATTGCTGATTAAAGCTCTATGTTATACTATGTCCATAACATTATAATTGCTGATTAAACCTCTATGTTATACTTTGTCCACAACGTTATAGTTGCTGATTAAAGCTCCGTTTGTCCATTGTCCTCAACATTATGATTCTTGATTAGAGCTCTATTTTGTCCATTGTCCTAAATATTATGATTCCTGGTTGAAACATTATATGTATTCCTTTCAGTTGTGCTGACACTCTGGTTCCTACTTGCTCCTCTTCAGATCCTCCTCTATTAATATTATTATTGTTATTATTATTAGCTCTGCTAGGGGTATTAACTAATCTATCTACCAACAAGAACTGTAGCTTAACTTAAATAATTTAATCTGCTGGTAAATGTTTACAATTTATTTTTTACAAATTTTATTTTCTACTTGAAAATCCTTCAAGAAACTCAAAATTCAGTTACAAAAGTAAATAAATAATACACTTGAAAACAACTGTTCATAGTTAACTACAGTCTTTTAAAATCATAGGAATGTTCTCCTCTCTTGGCTGAAATCACTAGTTGTAGAAGGTCGGTATGTTAAGCTTAATTCTATTTTGTTCACAGTCCAGAATTGTTGTTAAGTACTGACTAGGATGTTTGCCTAGCTAACAGCACTCGAACTTCATCATTTTATTTCACTATACCGTGGTGAATGTGAATAAACTGAACAGTAGCCTTGTGTGGCAACTCATCTAAAGTCTTGATCTAGTAGTCTGTTCCACTTTGGGTCTGGCAAGAAAACTGTGTCTCCTCCAGGCCTTAGGAATGGGGTAACTGTCCCTCTAACAATCAAAGGGCGCTCACACCACTAGATCCTATAGTACAGTCTGGCTCCTTTAGGTGAAAGTTAATTGCAGGATGCAACCTGAAATATATTTAATTTCACCACTATATTGCCTATCTCTATCTCTATATCACAGAAGTAGGAGAAGAGATAGCTTCAGACAACAGAGTGCAAATAGACGCACAGGTCATATCACATCAGCAATAACTCAATTCAGTTCACTGTGAATATATCTTTCTCCAATTCCTTGATTGTAGCTATCTGTCCATGATTTGCCTCCATACATTTATAAGTCTTCTGTAACATACTAAGTAATATTGTCCAGCTGTTAAAACAGTAGTAGAAACTAGTAAAACTAACTATCTTCCTTATTCCTGGACGATTTCTTCATCTTAGGCTTAAAATACTCTCTGATTTAGTCTTCATCTATTTTGATAATAGTCTTTTATTATCATGCTACCATCTTTTCCTAGGCGTAGCCTAAACAGCAAAAATTTTGACTTGCCTGACGTCTCGATGCATTTAACTCACGATTTCTCAATTCCTATAGCATTTCCCGGGGAAATCTTTGCACAAAACTATAGATGCACATTCCTAGTAGTGAATTCTTAGCCTCTGCCATGCGGTCCATCTCTCATAAGTCTGTAGTTAAATTCCATCCTCTACTGGTTTGCACAGATTTGAGATCGCCATTGTTAGGCCTGTAGTTTTATCAACACGGCATGAAGGTGCTATTTCATTGGTTCGTTTAGCATTCTTTATTTGTAACGTATGGCGTATCGTTTGGGTATGTGGTGAAGTGGGATGTTATAAATATTTATAGGGGACTTAGTGTACTGACTGAGATCAGCTGTGAAGGTATCTATATCTAATAAGAGTAGTGTATTATAGATAACCTTACTTGCTGCCACATATGTATGCCTCAGTCAGAATTATTCTGGAATAGTGTGATGACTACGTTATATGTCTAGGGTATGTGTATGATGAAGTGTAAGTCATAACAACAACAGACAGATAAACAATTTAAGTTACGAGGATATCTTAAAGGAGTCACTGATAACTTTTCAAATAACAATATGTATTCAGTGCTGTCATGAATGTATATGTGTCCTGATTCAAATACAAAGGGAACCAGGAATCACAATCAATTTTAATTACAAGTTATATGTACAG
This sequence comes from Oreohelix idahoensis, assembly GCA_024509875.1. Classification (NCBI taxonomy): domain Eukaryota; kingdom Metazoa; phylum Mollusca; class Gastropoda; order Stylommatophora; family Oreohelicidae; genus Oreohelix; species Oreohelix idahoensis. The sequence goes on along the minus strand of JAMPIV010003364.1, from coordinate 28,603 downwards.
AATTTATCAATATGAATCTTGTAGTGACATATATTATTAATAGTATCCTATGTGTGTCAGTTGTATAGTAGTAATCTGAGGTAATACTGGTTGTGTTTTGTTCAAGCTCTGTTGGTATTTGTCATCATGACTTCAATAGTTTGTCTTTGTTGGAACTAGTATTGGAGATGTTCTCAGTTCCTGGCATTAAAACAATTAAATTCCCCTCTTAATTTTATTTTACAGTGTCATTTTAAGATGGGGGTACATAATGTTGAGCTCCATGGCCACACTCTCTTATCTTTCGTGATGACTGCAGTAAAAGACTCCTCTGCTCGATTACTTTAATGAGTTCTGGAGCCACCCCACTGGTTGCTATATGGACCAAGGAGTATGCTGTCCACCTCTGGCTTCAGCAAAGCTCTGACCAGGTGCTGCTCAATAACTTTAAGATCACGGTCCCTGAAACAAGAAGGTTGTACCTTCTACGTCAGAACTAATTTACACTCTATTTCTACACTGAGCACAATACATCACAAACATTGAGTTCAGAGCGTTAGGCCAACTGTCAGCTTCATCTGAAATACTTTATACCAGTATTTCCCTCCCTAATGGTTACCACGCCTCTGCAATTCCAGCATTATTTCTGTCTAGTCAATAATCTAGGTGTCAGTGTACTGTTTGGCCATTCCATGCAGTTTTACTTTCCTCCGACACCTTCTGTTCAGGCTGGAGCTCTATAGGCTTTACATCATGTTCGCTACTGAACTACACATATATACAGACATAAATTATCAATTTACATTCAATTTTCATTAAAAGATATTGAATATTTCAAGCTTACCACAATTCATGGAAATAATAAACAGTTTCGTTGACTGGCAATGAATAGGCACAAATTCCGATCTGCCGATGTCCCAGGCTTTATTTTATAAAAAATATACACTGGTGCTCAACGCACTGCTTCTTAGTAGGTTTATTACAAGATGTGGCAAGGAACAGACGCTCTGAATTGTGTATATTCGCAGCTCTAACCAATGAAACCATGTCTACACATCTTTTCCAAAAAAATACTCCTTTTCACGTTTCCCCTGACAACACAAGATAATATTTATAGCCTGACCAATCATGTTTAGTCTTACATTTGTGGCGCTCCAATCAAATAGGAGTTAACATGGTAGGCTATTTCTGTAACGTAATGTTTTTTCAAACACGTTATAAAAAAATTTTATGAGCAGAAATGATTTCATGCTGTCAGGCACCCCCACTATTTTATTTTGGTTATAATTTGGTAATTCCTAGACTATTTGCGTAACGTTTTACATATTCTTTGTCAGCAAACCCTAAGGAACCCAAATATACAAATTTAAAAGAGCTAAGTGGCTGCGTTCAAAATATGTGTTTTCCAAAGATAGTCATATATTTGTTCTTTATTCCTTTTCGTTGTTTAGAACCGCCACCTGTCCTGCCTTTTCCACTGTTATGTCATACTAAAGTCAGGAGCTTAGATGTAAATCAGTAGAATTTCATATTTCCTAATAAACATTTTTCATATTTTTAAACCTGATTCTTGTAGTAGTAGTGTTTCTTTTTCACTGACTATATGAAAAAAAGTTATTGCTAGTGGCCTTACACGTGGGATTTGCGTTACTATTAATCGCGCGACGCATGTAGTGTTGCATGCTTCCTGCCTTCATTCGTCCCTCTCTCTCTCCTGCTTTATCTGTCTTTTAGTTACGCCGTGTATGGCATGAATGAAATATTAAATCTAGGTCATTGATCAGCCTGCGTATCTCAAGGTTTTTCAAAGAAATACAGTACACGTTTCATTGAAGAAAGCGTGCAGCGACACAGTAGGCTTTTACTATCAACGTGAAAGCGTTACAATTTGCCGACGAAGTAGAAAACAAGGGGGATTTCGAGTACAGTCATTGTGACAGCACGGTTCTTTACTATTCTTCTTTCCTTTTATTAAATTTATTTGTTAGGCTTTGCATTTACGTTTTAATTTATATATGGGGATTAGAATAATTCACGACATCTCCCCTCTTAAAACAGACATTATATGTCAGTCCTTTATTCTATATACACATAGAGAAATTTATTATTATTTCTGGGGTTTACGGTGATTCTCATCACACGGATGGCGGCTTAAAAAATCCGCTCCCAAATTTGTTTTTCCAGATATATACTCAATGCTAAAATTATATGGAGCCAAAAGTAAGGACCATCGGAGTAACCTAGAGTTCTCATGCCTAGCCTGGGCCAGAAACGATAAAGGTTTGTGATCCGTTTGCAACTTAAATGCCTTCCCATACAGATAAATATTGAATTTCTTTATTGCCCATATTACTGCAAGACATTCTTTTTCGCTAGTTGAGTAGTTGATTTCAGCTTTATTCAACTTTCTGCTAGCATATGCCACTGGGCTTAATTCCCCATCCAATGCATCTGATTTCTGTAGTAGAGTTGCACCTAACCCAATATTACTGGCATCCGTCCTTACTATGAATTCTTGACTTAAGTCAGGTAATTTCAAAATAGGTTTACTTGTGAGCTTTTCCTTCAATTCTTGGTAAGCCATTTCACATTGTGGTGTCCATGTAATGCGATCTGGATGTCCTTTACGTGTCAAATCAGTTAACGGTGCACAAATGGAATTAAAGTTTTTGATATACTTCTGGTAGAAACCACATAATGAGACAAAGGATCTCACGTCCTTCTTGGTTTGTGGTCTCGGGGCTTTCTTTAGTTTCTCTAAATTCTTTGGGTCAGGGGTCATGTTTCCCTGATAAACTGTGTGTCCCAAAAATTCCAATTCTTTACATCCAACGCAACATTTGGTTGGTCGGGCTGTTAAATTTGCTTCCCTAAGTCGATTAAACAGCATGTTCAGAGAGTCAATGTGTTCCTCAAATGTTTCTGTTGCTATAAGGATATCATCCATGAAATTTGTTATATATGGATTATTCAGAGGGTCCAATAATTTTCTCATCATTCTAGAGAAGACACTAGGCGCATTCTTCAATCCAAATGGCAATCTATTAAACTCATAGTGTCCTTCTGAGGTACTAAAAGCTAGGTATGGTCTAACCTCAGGCTTTACTGGAATCTCATAGTATCCTTTACTCAGATCCACTTTTGAGAAATATTTAGCTTTATTTAGTCTGGCAAACAGCTGATTTGTATCCGGCAATGGATCCACCTGTCCTTCTGTAATAGCATTCAGTCTCCTGTAATCTATACAGAGTCTATGTTCTCCAGAGGGCTTCCTTAAGAGTACAACACCGGAACTATACGAAGATTCACTGTGCGAAATAATTCCTTCCTTCTGGTTTTCTTGTGCATCTTTTCTAGCTTTTCTCCAAATTCTTCCCAGGACTTCTGTTTTGCTGCTAGCACTTTGTTCTTTGCTTCTGTTCTGAGTGTCACATATTCTCTATATTTTTCCATTTGTCCTGTTGTGTTTTTAGCTCCTAAGTATTGTTTCCATGCCATTTTCTTCTCTCTTATTTTCTCTTTGACTTCCTCTGTCCACCAAGGTGTCCTCTTTCTCTGGTTCCCAAGTCGGACTTCACCGCATGCTTCTGCAGCAGCTGTCTTTATGATATCCTTGAATTTATTCCAGAGGGTTTCCAAGTCATCAGGTCGTTCTTCTGTGTTGCTCACTGCTGTAGCAATAAGCCCCTGATATCTGGTCTTAATTTCTGGCTCTCTCAGCTTGTAGGTCCTAATGCTCATTTCTCCTGCTCGTTTACTTGGTTTCTTGCGTGATGTTGGGCAGTTCCTAGGCTGAGCAACTCTTTCAGTTGTTCGTTTGATTGTTAGCAGGTAGTGATCACTTCCAATCTCTGGCCCCCTCCAGACTCTTGCATCTCGGACATATCTGAATGAGCTTCTCCGAACAATGGCATAGTCGATCACTGACTTCTCATTCTTGGTTGGTTCACATCTAGTGTATGCATGTATGCGCTTATGGGGGAACTTTGTTTTTGTAATGATCAGATTCTGCTCACTGCAGAATCTAAGGAGTCGCTTTCCATTGTCATTGAGAGTATCTTCTCCATATCTTCCGATAACTCCACCCCATCTAGCATGGTCATTTCCAACTCTGGCATTAAAATCTCCGAGCATAATAACTTCATCTAGGCAGTCATCCACTGTCCTTTGAAGCAGCTCGAAGAATTCCTCCTTGACCTCTGCTCTCTCATCCTCATTTGGCCCATACACTATGACCAGGTTGACTATGGTTTCTCCTTCTTTTAGTTTTACAACCATAATGCGCTCCGAGACAAAGTTCCATCCCTTGATACTATCTTTTTGATTTTGGGCCACAATGCAACCCACGCCTCCTTTAGCCCTTTCAGATATGGGTACACCACTGTAGAGCAACATGTTGCCATCGAGATCCATGACTCCTTGTCCTTTTTTCTTCGTTTCCGTTATAGCCAGGATTTCTAGTTTTGCTTTCTTCATCTCTTCCACCAGCTCCTCTTCCTTCCCATTTATACTTCTTGTGTTCCAAGTTCCATAAGTCGTAGTCCGTAGTCCGTTCCAGTTCGTCGCCTTTAGAATCAGTCCGGTTTTCTCTCTTGTAGTTCGCGTAATCATGATTTAAAGCAAACAGGTGATTGGCCTGTTGTGCCTTTGCATGGTGGAGGGGCTGCCTCCTTACGGCCTCCATGCAGGCCGCCCTCCTCCTTTTTCATCCGGGCTTGGGACCGGCATTGGCGGAGTTATATTGTGAATTTACAAATTCAAAACCTGAATGTCGTTTAAAAAATTCTAAAAAGTGCGCATGCAAAAAAGAACATACATTTTTACCTATTTATTCCGGAAACTTGTCAGCCCACAAATGTTAAACACATTTCTTTGACCAGAAAACGTTTTTCCATAACGCCCCAGGTAACCATATGAGACTCTAGTATTCTATAAGTTAAACTGGTCGTACAAGATCAAAATAACATTTTATCTTACTGAAAGGTTTGAGAGTTATTTTAGGTCCCGTCCGAGTAGAGTGGATGGTGATATGTACGTGAGACATAGATTTCATGGGTGAATAGTTTAAGGAGAATGTATGTCTCTGGAATGAGTAAGTTTCTCTATTCCAGCCCATCTATACGACTATAATTTAGTACAAGACAATCTTGCCTTCCTCATGCACATAAATATAAGTTTAACTACACACACACACACACACACACACAGCTATGTGACAACAAGACACGCAAACGTGAAAAAAAACTACGGTTAATTGGGTATGGGTCTGACCAACACACACAGGTAAGTTTTCTTCGTTGTTTATTATCATTAAACTTGACACCATCAAATATCTAAAGAAAGATCAAATAAAATCAGATTTACAAACATATGAAATAGCAGAATACATGTTCCCTCCCCCTATTGAGAAAAAAAACCCAAACAGTTAATAACCCAAAGGTCAAAGGTTAGCACTATGTTACAGAATAGACAGTAAAGAAACAAGTTCCTACTATATGCTACCTGTTACCAACAGATTACTGGTGACAGTGTATATGTTTATTGTAATATTTATTTGTCTTAGGAAAAATATTTATTTTGTGTATCGAAATATTTTCCTGGTCAAAGCGGTATCACCCATGTTGAACTTATACTTTTATTATATGGGTTATCTTTCCTGAATATCGAACTCAGCGTAGGAATCTAGGTTTACAGCGATCTATTCTTTGTTTGGTTAGAAATAGATTGTTCTTGCTTCAGAACATCTATGGCCAGAATCTATGTGTATTTCTTCTCTATGTAGGACGAGTCTGTCATATATCTTAATATCTTTGTATGTCTAAGTCGAACTATATCTTCGGTGTCGAACTCGGGGTTAAAGGTTGTTCGGCGGATGTGTCGCGAAGTCGAGGTGAGAAGGTTCCGCCCTTATGGGTGCTGAGTTGTTGTAGCGGCCTGTCGCCGAAAAGTGATCTCTATATTAGTGGGGAAAGAGGTAGTCTCTTTAGACATATCATGTATTATTCACCCCAGTGTTTATTCTTACTGCCAAGGAATGGCAGAATCATATTCTAGTGTATTTCTGATACCAAGGTAAAGACGCATTTCTTATGAACTTTTCCTGAGGCATTGTATTCGATGGGCAGTCGTACGGTTGTACGTTTAGATGAATATTAACCAGATGAAGATGACATTCATATCTAGCAGCACCATATTATGTGATGAAGTCAATAGTATCAATGGTAGAATCTACAAAGCAATGAGGACATTTAATGAATGATCAGCTTTGATTACGCTTCATAGTTTGTATCCTGGGTGAGCGACAACTCACTGGGAGGAGAAGCCATTTTGAATCCTATATTTTTCAATCATCGAGGAGAGAACAGGGATGCCCCTTACTATCACCTGATGAGTTCAGAGATCACTGCTACGGAAGAGAACCCACTACTAGTGGTTCAATATTGTTATCAAAAAAATATGTGCTGAACTTTACCGAAAGGAATTTCGCTAGACGAGGTTAGGTCTAGGAACCATCTTGAACCTTGTTTATGAACTGACGTGCTCTGTCAGTAAAGTCAGACGATATATATTGGAATTACTGAGTGCGTGTCTACTGACATTCCATGGTACTGTTATGCAACATGAATGCCCATGTGATAGTGTATTTCATTGATCAACATTATTATGATTTATTCCAACCTGTCTGCTGTCACTGTACCCGTGCTGTCAAGTGTGATCGTTCCAATTAAACTGTATGAAACGTACACAGTAGTTGGTGTAAATGACTTCCAGCCATAAGTGAGTGAGATTGGTCTATTTGTCAACTCTAACGAACGTTTGCCATCATTCGCATGTACTGTATCCTCACTCCATGTCTACACACCACTGCGTAGGTCGAGTTGACCTTTTGTTTTTCTTCATTTTGACAACACCCATCAACACCCTCCGAACACGATTGCAACCATGCAAGCAACACTACCCCATAAAGTAAACAAGCTTAAACAAAATCCAATGTTGGTAAAGTTCCTGTAATAAAGAAAAAATTATTCACTCTCTTTCGTACAGTGGCCACTCAATCACGCTTACCTACTCTTGGTGATATCCCTTGGAAATACAATAATCCTGAATATACATTGCAGGTTTTTTTTTTATTTCCCAAAATTGGCCTCAGTCCATCCTCTAACAAATCAAGGCTAGCGAGGTGGACGCCGAATCTGGAGTTTTATTCCTGGATAAACAAATGTCACCGCGAATAGTTGATGTAGAAACAATATCTTGGGGTTCACAGTAAAAAGAGGAAAATACTTCCAGTATTGGGAAACATCTGATTGCTAAACAACTGTTACAATTTGATATATGATGATAATCCTATCGGCTGGCTCTATGGTGAGTGCCGATTCTGAAACAGCATAACTTTCTGGATAAATCCGCTTGAATATGACTATCAGAAGTCGGGAGTAATGTTATTTTGTATACCCCAGTGGGCTGGTAAAATTAAAAAAATATTGTTGGGTTTGGTAAGTCCAGTTTAAATTTACAAGTTAAAATGTTTCTCATGTATCTTTGGCTCCCAAATGAAATTGATGACGCACAAGCCAAGAAAAGACAACATTAACCAATCAGTAAATGAAGACAAGACCGCTAGACGCACTTGGGATCAGGTCTTCTCGGAGTAAAGAAACATTTATGGAAAAATGCTACTATTCTATACAGCTACATATATGCACGCAGATGAGGACAAGACGATCTCCTATCCACTCGGTCAGACCTGATTAAATTTAAAAAGCACCCGGTGTTTTTCTTTTATGTCTAATTACCTTTGTGTGCAAATATCTTATCTCTGATAAAATGTTGCCATTAGTTAGTGCATTTGTCCTTTTCAAAAGTATCGTAGTTAGAAATGCTTAGGACATGTGTGAACAGTGCTAATAATTTCTGTTATATGTGTGGTGAGATGACATTTCTATCACAAAAGCGAAATATAACTAAAATGATTAAGAAGGCATACAGTTTGTATTTTGGCTGCAGAATAGGAGATCAAGATAAAAGCTGGGCGCCACACATATGTTGCAATACATGTGCAGAACATCTTAAACTGTGGTTTACTGGCAAAAGGCAAGCTATGCCTTTTGCAGTCCCAATAATTTGGAGAGAGCCCACTGATCATCTCAACAACTGTTACTTTTGCATGGTCCCTCCAATTGGGAAAGGCATATCACAGAAGAAAAAATGGACTCTGGAATATCCAAACATCCCCTCTGCAATACGTCTGGTACCACATGGCGATGACCTACCAGTTCCCAAAGTGCCAGAATCATTTTCAGCTGCTTCCACTGATGAAGAAGAGGACATTGGTGGTCCTGAACCATCAACCTCAAGCGACCCAGATTTTGAGCAAACTACATCCACTAAACCACACTTAATAACCCAAGGTGAACTGAATGATCTTGTAAGAGATCTGAATTTACCGAAGAACAAGGCGGAGCTTTTTGGTTCCAGATTGCAATAGTGGAATCTCCTGGCAGAAGATGTTACAATTTATGTGTGTTGGAACCGCCATAAGCCGCTTATTACATTCTTTTTCAAAGAGGGTGACCTTTCTGCGTGCTACAACATTTCTGGTTTAATGGCAGCCCTCAAAATCAATTACATACCGGAAGAGTGGGGGCTTTTCATTGATTCATCCAAAACGAGTCTTAAAGCTGTTTTGTTGAATAATGGTAATGTGTTACCGTCAATTCCAGTTGATAACGCAGTTCATATGAAAGAAACTTATGAAAACATTAAGCAGCTTTTGAAGTGTATAAACTACGATCATCATCATTGGTCACTTTGCGGTGACTTAAAAGATGAGCTTGAGAACTGTCTTACCCACCTTTCTCTGAGGTCACCCTTTCCTCTCCTGTTCTACTTTGACTCTTTCCACTTTTATCCCATTTTTCTATTTTTCTGCCGCCCTCTAATTATATGTATGAATATATAATACACTGTTTTTAATATGTCTAGATTTTTTATTTTATATTTATTTATCTCCAACTCATTCTGTCCCCTTCTATTTCCAGTCCCCACTAATATTACATTTGGGTAGTTTATTGCTTAGTTTCGTTTTTTTAGTTTCTCAGTATGTATTGTGTACATCCGGTGGTGGCAGTCATTTCCTTTTCCGGGCATGCGCGCAAACGCATTAGGACTTAGACGCCTTCAGGGAAGTACCTAGTTTTATTTAATTTTTATATTTATTTAGGTTCTTATGTGGCCTATCTAACCTTCACTTTCTTTCCTTTCCCTGACGAAGGCCTTGTGGCCGTAACGTTGGCTATTTTCTTTGTCTTTTGTCCTCGTAAGACGAATCACCTTTTTCGATTTTTTTTTTCACACCATCCAGGTGACTTAAAAGTGATCGCTCTTTTGCTTGGACTACAGGGTGGATACACTAAGTACTGTTGCTTTCTCTGTGAGTGGGATAGCCGTGCACGAATTGACCATTATATCAGAAGACATTGGCCAATCAGGCAGTCATTGCAGTCTGGCAGTAAGAGCGTTGAGAACCCAGCACTTGTCGACACCAGCAAGATTTTGTTGCCACCCTTGCACATTAAGCTGGGTCTCATGAAAAACTTTGTCAAGGCAATGGAGAAAACAGATGAGGCTTTCAAATAACTCATCAGAAAATTTCCAAGACTGAGTGAAGCTAAAATAAGAGAGGGAGTATTTGTTGATCCGCAAATTCGAAAACTTCTTCATGATGACGAGTTTATTTGCGTGTTACATGACAAGGAAAAAGCAGCATGACTAGCATTTAAGTCAGTGGTGGACAATTTTCTTGGAAACAACAGATCTGATAATTACAATGAAATTGTAGAAAATCTCCTTCTGAAGTATAAGAGTCTTGGCTGCAACATGTCTTTGAAAATTCATTTTCTGGATTCTCATCTGGATTTCTTTACGTCAAACTGTGGAGCGGTCGGTGATGAGCATGGTGAACGATTTCACCAGGACATTGCTGCTATGGAGACAAGGTATCAAGGTAATTGGAGCCCTTCAATGCTTGCTGATTACTGCTGGACTGTGACAAGAGACACCTCATCGATTGACTACAAGAAGCAAGCAAAGAGATCTCGAACAGCGACTGAATAATGACGGAATGGGTTCAAATGTGCCTTTTTAAAACATGATATTGAACTTTAAATAATGTTTTTATTTTTTCTATCATTTTATGTTGAAACATCAATTAATTGAGTATGTAACCACTATTTTTATAATGCTAAAGTAGAAAGACTAGCTGTTCACCCCAGAGAATTAGACAAGCATACATTATTTGTATTACTGTAATGTAAATTCATCATTTAAAAAAAAAAACAGAGCTAATTGGTGAATTTCATTATGATATTTGAAATCAGCATGTCAAAATCAATAAGAAACGGTATTTTTAATTTCTGGTACAAATAACTTTTGAAAATGTGTTGACTAGTGTCGCTAGCGCTGTGATTTTTAGGTCGAATGGAGGTATGCACTCTCCTCCACCCCTTGCGCGCGCTTTAACGATCAGCGTACGTCAATTATTATTCAATTATCCATACGCGCACTTACATAAATATCGCCTCTCTTTATAGCTATTTAATTGTCATAATGGTAAATACGTAACACGTAAGCCCTAATTTCTATTACAAGAAAATCAGAATGACAATCCCCACGAATGCTTTTAACACATCTTCCACAATGCTTCTAGAACTAAGTGCTTAGACTATCCACAAATTCTGAGTGACAGCTGATAGCAGGTTTAAGAAAACGCAGTTTACATATATTATTTGTTTCTCTGGAGCCGCGCTGGTGTAATGGCTTCGGCGTTGTACTGGCGACCAGGTGTTCATGGTTCAAACCCGGGCGTCGGCGTTTGAAGAAATGTTTACGGCCGGAAATTTGACTGAATAGCCTGAACGGCTCCTGTGATAAACCCTCTGTGGATGGGAAGGAGCGAAGCTCCTGACCGGGTTGGAAGGAAAGTCCTCAGGTTCCCCAGCCTCGCAATGACATGTCATTGGGCCGAAGGGCTGAAAGCCCAAAGGCCGCTGGTTAAGAAAAAAAAAAAAAAAATTTGTTTCTCTGATCCATAGATGATGTTACTTTTCACGTTACGATTTGTATCTGGAGAATTAGAAACAGAGTTCCCAAGATAAAGGCTTTACGGTCGCTCTGTCGGGCGTTGCTAATGGATATCAGAAGAATTCTTACGTCGTAACGGGTCTCTCGAAGATTTTGCCCATATCTGAAGATCAAAGAGCTTGAGGTTTTCCTGCCTTCCCTCTGTGTACGAACTTCAAAGGATACTCGGGGAAAGATTTTGCCTGTGAGTCTACTTCAAAAGATCCGATGTTATTCACGTCTGGTCTGTCCATTATCCGATGACTGACAGATTAGTTCGCGTGAGAAACTTAGGTAAACAAACCTGATTCGCTATATGTTATGACTGGCAGGTAACGAAAGTTTGTAAACATTCAGTTAGCTCGTGTTAAACACGGAAAAAGAAGTAAGACTAAAAAATGAGCAAACACAGACTGTAAATGGGTGGTTTTGCTAGCAGATCATAGAACGCTAACGAGATGACAAAGGCTGTCAGATTACTGTAGGCTATATTTCCATTATAATAAAAGAATAATTGTCAAATTGCACAAGTGTAGCGAACAGTTTTTCTAGTATGATAATAGTGGTAGAGGAGAAGTAGAATCTCTCTCCAGAAAGGATGATGTTCCAGTGCCCGAGAATTACACTGGTATCACAAGTGAGTTACAGCTGTGAATACTCTGAGCTGGACAATAGATTTAGGCTTCAGAAGTATACGTTGCTACTTTCGCTATTGTAACCCTATCATCATCTCATCATCTCAACCCATAACCCGTCATGGGTCGTAGGGGTGCCATGGTGGAAGCATCAGCAGACAGGGTCCTCCACTGCTCTCTATTCTCAGCAATGCGTACAAGTGTGGAGAAACCGTGTCCTGCCCATTCTTTGATGTTATCAGCCCAGGATTTTCTTTGCCTTCCTCTTCTCCGTTTACCTTCGACTGTTCCCTGGAGGATCGTTTTCGAAAGGGAGTCATGACGCGTTACATGCCCAAACCAGGCAAGCTTTCGACGTTTCACTATTGACAAAAGTGGTTCTTGATGGCCTGCATAGGTGTTTATCTTCTCTCTAACATAGACATTTGTTTTGTGCTCTTTATAGCAAATGCGCAAAATTCTTCTATAACATTTATGCTCGAAAGCCTGAATCCTTCGCTCCGTATCTGCAGTGAGTGTCCAGCCCTTACACCCATACAAGAGAATAGATAATACAAGTGATTTGTATAATTTGATCTTCACAGGAAAACTGATATTACTTTTCCAGATCACATTCAACCTTGTCATGGCAGCTGAGGCCATCTCAAGTCTTGTCTTGATTTCTTTAATTGATCTTCCATCATAACCCTATGTGATAATATAATTAAATTAGAAAAAGTAACTCAAAATTTAACAGTTAAAAATTTAACAAGTCAAATGAGTACAATTTCAATATTTATTATGTACATCTATATATTCGTGTAATGACAGATGGGTGTTGGAAGTTGGTAAAATGTATGATTATTTACAGTTACACATCAAAATAAACAAGCGAAAAAGTCTTGGATTTATATTCCACTGAATTTACAAAAAACAGTTTGTCACATATCTCTTGACATCTAGTTGTCATCATTAGACAGTCGTTTTAGAAACTGCTCACAGTATTTGTTGGATGGCTACACATAACACTCATCTGATATTGTTCGAGGTTCCTGAGACACACTTGAATCCGGAAGACTTTCCTTCAGCCCGCCCTATAACTACGGGGGACTAAGGTGTTTGAAGATTGGTTGACCTCTAGGCTTCAGTTAGCAGGATCAACGGTCTTCAAGTCTTTTGGGTAAATTCAGTCAGGAATGATCATAATCTTGATCAGCAATGATCATAAAACTTGATCATAAAACCTGGAACAAATGGTAATAGGTGGCCATGGTGTTCCAACAATCTCACCACCAACTGCTGTTCATGATGCGACCATGTCTTCAGTGTTTGTATATAAATGAATGAATCATGGTAGTATGTTACAGAGATAGCATGATAAGATAATGTCTACTGTGCAGAATTAACAAAATACATGAATAAATCACATGTTATGATACATGGTTACGATAACCTTTGCCTTCCACTTATGGATGCCAAGTCACTTATGTACTTGCTGGTATGTCGTAAGCTTCCAGGCAAGAACTAGCCATGATATATTTGGCTAACCAATTAATGGTTATGCTTCCTGACAATGCCGGTGGAGGTTATCTCTGGCTAGCGTCATTCCCTTTTTATCATGTCTGATACAATCAAATCATAAATAACCTCTGAAATAAAATGATATTAGTCATACATATATCTTTAATAAACTTACATACCCTCTTAGGATTTATAAGCTCACGGTGAGACTTTATTGGTTCAGGTTAATCTGCCCTGCATGCAGCGTAAAAAAATAACTGTTCTTGCAGATACTGTCTTCCAGTTTCTCACTCTGGCTTCTGGATTAGGTGTGTGTGATTTTCAACGCGCCCCTCTGTCCTTATATTTGGCCATCTTGCCCGTCCGAGAAAGCACCTCCTAAAGTCCCGAAAGATTTTCTTTCTAATCTCTCGCTTTGATGCGATTTGAGGCAATCTGTGCTTTTCCTCTACTTATTTTCTCTTCTGTTCACTACACACATATATCCATCCTTCCTTCCTATGTATCATTTCCTTTTCCCCATATGAGACTTTCAATCTATATAAGTTTTATCCAAATCCGTTGAGGCTTGTTAATGTAATAAATGTTTAAAGATTATTAGCTAATTTTTAGCAGATGTGATGATGATGAAAAATGCTAATTATCTTTACAACTATTTATATTTGAATAATATCCTTTTGAATATAATTCATAGTCTATCTCCTTTAGTGAACTATTATTATTTAATTTTATTCCAACCAGGCGTTCTCTTGTAGTTTATAATTTAATGTCCAGTAAATGCAAACTTTGAAAGTCCTCCATACATTCCTGTATTAGCTATTCCCTCATTCTTTAGTAATATCGTTCCAGCTAAACGTAATTCACATTTCCGCTGTCTTCAAACTTCAAAGAAAGACCGCCGCGTTGTCCTTGCGCTGAGTGTGTGTGTTGTGTGGGCGTGTGTGTCGCGCTACAACCAAGCAAGTGTAACCAAATCTCGCTACAGAGCCCTCTTCTTTAAAACAGTGCCTGCACGGTTAACTTTTTGGTAACTCATGCTGCAGTTTCTCCTTACTTTTCTGTCTCTCTATATCTCCTTTGATAGGATGACGACTTAAAAAATCGGGTCCAAGATTGTCCCGTCCTGGTATGTATCTCACATTGAACGAATATGGAGATAACAGTAAACTCCACCTTAAAAGTCGTGAATTTAATTTTTTAGACACTGCTTAAAACATCAAAGGCTGGTGATCGCTTTCCACAATGAAGTGTTTCCCGTAAAGAAAAAGGGCAAATTTATTGATCGACCAGACCAAAGCGAGGCATTCACGTTCAACGGTAGAATAATTTCTTTCAGCTGTATTTAACTTTCTACTGGCAAAAGCTACTGGTAGAAGTATATGTGGCGGTGTGTCTACCCGCTGTAGTAATGTTGCTCCGATGCCTACATTGCTAGCATCCGTTTTTAGTACGAATTCTTGTGTGAGATCGGTAAGGGCAAGGATAGGTTTATTTGTGAGCTTATTCTTTAACTCTGTATAAGCCTGTTCACACTCCGCGGTCCATTGTATTTTATCTGGCTGACCTTTCTTGGTTAAGTCGGTTAATGGCGCTCATAATGAGTTAAAATGGGGTATATATTTCTGATAGAACCCGCACAGTGACACAAAGGATCTTACATCCTTCTTAGTTTGTGGTCTTGGTGCTTTTCTCATTTTCTCTACATTCTTTGGGTCAGGAGACATTTGCCCTGTAGAGATAGTGTGACCTAAAAATTCCAATGTCTCACATCCAATATGACACTTAGTTGGATGTGCTGTCAATCCCGTTTCTCTCAGTCTTTCCAACAACATGGAGAGTGCTACTATGTGTTCCTCGAATTTAGTGGTAGCAATCAGAATATCATCCATGAAGTTGGTGATATGAGGATTTTGTAATGGTTCCAACAATTTCCTCATCATTCTGGAGAAGATACTTGGCGCCTTCTTTAAACCAAATGGGAGTACATTGAACTCGTAATGTCCATCCGGTGTACTAAAGGCTAACAGTTTCCTAACTTCTGGTTTCACTGGTATTTGGTAGTATCCCTTGCTTAGATCTATTTTTGAAAAATACCGAGCTTTACTCAATGTAGCAAACAACTGATTGGTGTCAGGTAATGGGTCTACCTGAGATTCAGTGATAGCATTTAGTTTCCTATGGTCAATGCATAACCTGTGTTCACCACTAGGCTTCCTTAATAACACCACACTTGAGCTGTAGGGAGACTCAGACTTTGAAATGATTTTCTCTTTTAAGAGATAGTCAATCTCATCCTTGGGTGCTTGTGCTTGCTATTGTTCAGTCCATGTCCGCAAGAATGCTTCCAGTGAACCGTGTATGGGGACGGCGAAACAACAACGTTGCCAGACCCACACCTAATTCTATTGTAAGGGGCAGTATACCGAAGTGGGTTATGTATCCATCCAATGTGTGGTACAGCCCTGGTTCCTACCTCCTATGATTCTGGTTGGTTTCTGCAGCTTTTTTAATACTCGTTGCTGACTAACCAAATTTTCCAGATGATCCAGGCCATGGTGGTCCGAACAATATTTAGTCGGGGTGGGATGTCTTTCGTCCCCTCTCTGTACAATACGGAGAGTTGCCATGGTTACTGGTGTAACAGTAGACTTGTTGTGATCGTGTTTTCTCCTGATCACTGCATCTACCTGTTGTTTTCTCTTGTGTGTTTTCTTAATAGGCCTACGTCCGCAACCATGCTTCCCTAGGTCCTGTAACTGGTCTACACTTCTGATTGAGTTTACCTGGTTACATTCTGAACAGGATTTCATATACCAACTTATGTCTTCAATTATTCCTGACCAGTAATATCGCAATGCTATTTTTTGACCAGTGGCCCCTTTTCCTCTGTGACCACTGCCTGATGTAGCATGCTCTTGCTCCATAATTTCCTCCCTGTAGAATTTTGGCACTACCAGCTGTCCATGCCCTTTAGGTCCTTTTCCAGCTTGTCTGTAGAGTAGGCCATTTTCCATGTAGAAGTCTCCTTTCTCTGGAGGGTTATGGGCCTCTGGCAATTTGCCAAAGACAAGGCTTCAATGTGCTGTCTGCTGTTTGAGCCTTTTTCATCTTTATAGGATGAATGTTTATTGGATCTCCCTCCTTCTTTTTGGTGCTCGACCTGGTATGGTTTGCTGCCATGACAACAGGTTTTATTGGGTCACCCAAAAAGACATATTTACATCATATTACCAGCGGGTATATAGGATCATCACTCACTGCTGCTCTTATCACTCCTTCCACATAGCGAGTTCTCACGTTGATCCTTGCTATGGGAAGTGTCATGGTGACGGTTCCCTGCATTGCCCCTTGTATGTCCACTGTTTCTGTGGTAAGTTGATCAGGGTGCACTAGGGTTGCACTCACGACTGAGTCGAATTCCAATCCGGAATCATATAAGCACTGAATTTTAGTGCCATTACATGTCACTTCCTCACAGACAGGGGGTGATGGAAGTCATTCTGACTAACTGCCAGTTCCTTCCTTCCCTTGTTCCCTGTTGTAAGACATGCAGCGTGATAAGGAGGGTTTTTCTGTCTGCATTCTGCAGTATTGTGGTTACTCATTTGGCAAGATTTACACCACTGTCCTTCCTTTCTTGAAGGTCTATTATCTGATCCTAGAGGGTTTTTGTCTTTATAATCAGTTCTGTGTTTGTTCTTGTTGGAATTGTCCCTATGTTCATAGTTGGTATAGTTTTGTGAAGGTTTGAAGTTATCCCCCTGCTTCTTCTTATTTCCTGATACTTCTGACTGAGCTGCTTGATATCTTTCAGCCATGGTTAAAATATCTTCCAATCTCTCTGCTCCTTGCTCCATGAGAAATTTTCTCATTTCTTGAGGCATGGCTTCTCTCAGTTGTTCCATCATGACCATTTCTTTTATATCTTGACATTTTCCTAAGCCAATCCATTTTGTCAGATAAGTTTCCAATCTGGCAGAAAACTGGTGGTAGTTTTCTCCTGGAAGTAGCTTAGCAGTTCTGAATCTCTTTCTATAAGATTCAGAATTTTTTTTTTTTTTTTTTTTTTCTCTCCACATGTAAGCCTACCTTGCCGTGGTTGGAGAGCTTGAGCGCCTCAATGATCCCGGGAGCTATGCCGGCGGGAGTTTTACTCCTGGCAGGGTCACCCAAGCCGGACAGGTCCTGGGTGAGGGGCCAGACTAAATGGGCTGAGGAGTGGGTGGAACCCTATAGGTGTAGATGCAGAACCCACCGGCGAGTGGTACATGCTCTGGTCTGCACCAATCCACCCCCACTTCATGGGTTAAATGCTTTCTTGCCTCATTCTTCACTGTTTGTCGTCTATCACGCCCATGGCGACCGTTGCCTCAATTGGCTGTGTGTGGTGTACCCGGAAACGGGGCCTCCCAGTACTGAGGCAAAGTTAAGTCCCCGATGTCACTTATCGGTGCAGAATTGAGAGAGATGGCTGAGCATCACAATCCCTCCTGTGTTGCAGCATGATGAGAACCCAGTATTGCACACTGAGCTTGGGGGGATCACTTGGGCACCAGACTTAATACTGGCTCTTGACTGGATGGCCGCATGCAGGAGATTTCTACAATGGAGGGTTGGCAGGTGGTGGGTATCGGGAAGTGGCTCTGTGCAGGACGTGAGGATTCCTTGGGAGAGCCCGAACCAGAGCACAGCATTGTGCAAGCTCTGCATAGTTGGAGAGCCCCCTGGATGACGGGGAATGCACAGTGTGCTACCCCACCTATCCCCAACTGCTAACTTAGAACCAGAAGTGGGGTCCTCTGTATGCGTGCCAGGCCAGGATAAAATGCCTGGGAAAGAGACTGGAGCTCAGAACTCCCCTAACTCAAAGTTGCAGGATGACAGAAAAGCCACGGGAAAGACAGGGCTATTTTGAAGATAACGCAACCATATTTTCACCATACGAGCTCGGACGCCGCCTCGGTAAACAAGGTCCGCGCAGAGCAGTGACACCCCCCAGGCTGCTTGCGAATAGTCTACTACTGGGAACATAAACAGATTAGGGATGAGCCCACTCTCCCGTTGAACAGGTGCTAAAGTCGTAGATACTGGGCCAGAAGGCGCACCGGAAACCACAGTATCATGCAACTCGCTTTTTTTTTCTATGGAGAGTACACCGTCAAATAAATCTCGTTCTGGTGCTCGCCCTGTGGAGCTCCACCAGGCAGGTGCAGTGCCGGGCTCTGAGCCTCGACAGAGCCCACCCTCAGCTACTGGAGGACCCTCTAGACCGTCTTGTGGAGTCAACAGACGGCGGAGGAGAACTACTGACCAAAACAAAACAGAAAAAGAGAAACCCAGAGTGCCACTTGTCATGATGCACTGGAATACAGAGGGAGTGAACAGCAAGCAGGCTGGATACAGCAAAAAGACAGAGCTGGAAAACATCTTGTATGAGAAGCAAGTCAGTGTTTGCTGTATCCAAGAGACTCACTTGAAAGCAGATCAAACCTTTAAAATAAGGGGATATCAATGCTTCAGATCCGACAGACAAGATAGACGAAAAGGAGGAGTACTTACTCTTGTAAGGAATAACATTCCTGCACACGAAAGGAAAACCTTCATGGATGGAGCAGAATATCAGCTGCTGCAGATAAAGGTAGACAAGATGGAAATAGAACTCCTGAACTATTACTGTCCGAACAACAAACCCCTGAGTCTCAGCTCTATACAGGTACCAGCCACCAACTTTATAGCAGTTGGAGAGACTTTAATAGCCACTCCCAGAGCTGGGGCTATAACCATCTGGATCACAGAGGTGAAGAGGTTGAAACTTGGCAAGATGATCACTCCCTAATCCTAGTCAATAATGCCACAGATACTCCTACCTTCTACTCCAGAGGATGGCACACAACCTCAACACCAGATCTTGCCTTCTCCACACCAGATATAGCTGGATCTATTAGTAGAGAAGTAGGAGACCAACTAGGGGGAAGCGACCATCGCCCAATCTTTCTTACTGTCCAGAGTGCAACTCTCAGTACAGGCCCAGCCATTACAAGATGGAACTACAAAAAAGCCAACTGGGGTTTATTCAGGCATCAGGTGAACACGCTGCTGTCTACCCTCAAGGTACAGAACAGAGACATTAATGAAGTGGTAAAAGACTTCAACAGATGCATACTACAAGCTGCAAAAGAAAACCATTCCCAAAGGATGCCGGCGTAACTACATACCATACTGGTCCAGCACACTCCAAGAACGTCAGGAAGCTATGGACAAGGCTAGAAAGGACGCAGAGTCTCAGCCTTCACTTGAAACTCACAACAAATGGAAAAAGGCTGTAGCAGAGTTTCAGAGAACAAAGCTAGAAGAAAAGCGGAAAAGCTGGAGAACTAAAACGGCATCGCTGAACCTTGAGAAAGACGGCAGGAAACTTTGGAGATTAGTCAAGTCTCTAAATGAAGAGCATTCCTCACCAAGGCAGACTATCACATTGGATGAAGGTGGCAAACTTTTCAGAGGAAAACAAGCTGCAGACTTGTTTGCTAGAAGATACAGTTCAGAAAGCAACTTACCCATTAACATAGACCATCAGAGAGAGATAAGAAAAGAAATACTGGCAACCATGGGACAGACAGATACTCCTGCCCCAATGAGGGAACCCATCACACTAGGAGAACTACAGAAGGCTATTTCCAAGCTTAAGTTTCAAAAGTCACCCGGCCCAGACAAAATCAGCAACGAAATGCTAGTAAATCTGAGCTCAGCAGCAAAGACAAAACTGCTTGAGATATTCAACCACAGCTGGTTGAAAGGAACGGTACCCCAAGTATGGAGAGAAGCCATCACAATACCCATACTAAAGAAAGGGAAATGTAAGACCGAGGCTGCAAGTTACCGGCCAATCAGTCTCACAAGCTGTGTTGGGAAGACTATGGAGCGAATAGTCAACCACAGATTGAAATGGTATTTAGAGTCTGAGCAGATCCTGGTGCCGGAACAAGCTGGATTTAGAGAATGCTACAGTATAGAAGACCAAGTTACTTACTTGTCTCAAGCAATAGAAGATGCCTTCCAGGAGAAGAAAAAGGTCCTAACGATCTGGGTCGACTTCAAGCAGGCCTTTGACAAGGTGTGGAAAGATGGCCTCATTGCAAAACTTAGGAGAAGTGGAATCCAAGGCAACATGATGAAATGGATCCAGTCATACTTGCATAACAGGAGAACTAGAGTCACTCTTGACGGTCTGCAGAGCAGAAAAGTGTTGCTTTTATCAGGGGGTACCTCAAGGAGGAGTAATTTCCCCAACACTCTTCCTTGTTTACATCAATGACCTGGTGAAAGATCTCCCTGCAGGAGTTAAAGCTGCCTTATATGCAGATGACCTAGTACTCTGGTGCGCTGATGAAAATGTCACCACAGCAAATTATAGAATGCAGCGGGCAGCAGACATGCTAGTGTCATGGGCAGAGAAATGGCTTATCACAATAAACACAGACAAAACCTCCACAACACTGTTCTCCCTCGCCCCCAAGGACAAATCAGCTAACATACACCTAGGGACAACCGTGATCAAGGAAGAAAGCTACCCCACCTATCTTGGGGTGACATTTGACCAAAGGCTTACATGGAATAAGCATATTGAAAATGCAGAAGGAAAGGCCCGAAGACGACTAGGCATACTCAGAAAATTAGCAGGTACCAACTGGGGAGCAAATGAACGAAATCTAAAGAAGATTTATAATGGAGTAATAAGACCACACTTAGAGTTTAGCTCAGCAGCATGGTCATCAGCTGCTAACTCACATCTGCAGTCTTTGGACAAGGTGCAAAATCAAGCTCTCAGGCTCATTACAGGAGCCATGAAAACTACACCAATAACAGAGATGCAGAAGGTTGCTGGATTACAGACATTGTCCCATAGAAGAGACACAAAAACCATGATCCAGATGGAAAAGTACAACAGTATGCCAATGCACCCAATGAAGGCAAGACTAGATGATCTGGCATTGGGACGTCTAAAGCGTAGCAGCTTTGTGCATCGGGGGAAAAGACTTATAAGACAGCATCAAGAAGACCTATCCATGAAGACAACACCACTGAAGCCCACCCTATACCCTGTACCATGGGAGCAGGCCAGCAGTGCCCTCCAAATTAATACAAACAGTCAGTGGTCTCACAAGTGGATGTGAGTATAATGATCTGCAAAAACGAACTGCTACATTGAGTATGATCCAAGAAAGCTATCCCGATCAATCATGGATACATGCCTATACAGATGGATCAGCAACTAATGCTGTTAGGAATGGAGGTGCCGGTATCTTTATCTCATATCCTGACAACCACTATGAGACTAGGCACATTCCCACTGGTAAATTCTGTTCCAACTATACAGCTGAGGTTCAAGCTCTAGAGCAAGCTGCAAATATGATTTATAACACCAACTCTGACTGCCACCAGGTAGTCATCCTCACAGATGCACTGTCTGTCCTGCAAGCTCTCAAGGGTGGTAAACTCCCGCATCTGAGAAATGAACTAAACAAGGTAGCTGCCAAAAAGAGAACCATACTTCAGTGGGTACCATCTCATTGTGGTGTACCCGAAATGAAAAGGCAGATAAACTTGCAAAAAAGGGAGGAGAATGTGAACAAGAAGATAATGAAGTCACATACTTTGAGAAAAAGAGAGCTATCCAGACTATCAGAAGAGAACAGAACCAACCCAAAGACGACTATCACACTCTCGACCGGCAGGGACAGACAACTATTTTTCGACTCAGGACAGGGCATAACAAACTGAATAAACACATGCACAAGCTACGATTGTCTGCTTCACCACTGTGCACATGTGGATTAAACGAACAAACTGCTGAGCATGTTCTACAGGACTGTCCTCTGTATGACCAGTTAAGAAAGATATACTGGCCCAATGACTCAACACTAAACTCAAAGCTATATGGAGTTAAAGAGGAACTTCAAACAACAGTCGAATTCATCATGAGAACTCGTCTGACGGTGTAATCATCAAAGATGCGATCGCAAGAAGAAGAAGAAGAAGAATTTTTTTCGTACCTGACCAGTAAAGCTTGTTTTAAGATTTCATAATCTTCCTGGTCTTCTTTTGAGAGTTTTAAATAAACATCGTATGAAACTCCCCTCAACCCCTGAGATAATTTAAGGCTCCAAATCCATACAGTAGAATATCTATCATGAGAACTCAATAAATGGATCTGGAAACTCATGGCTCCATTGGCCGTGTCATGGTTGGAGCTTCAAGAGATGAGCTGAGATCCAGCTGCACCTGAGAAGAAGTTCCTTTAAGGCCCATTTTCCTTTCCAACTCCATAGTAGAGTGTCCATCCTCTCATTAATCTCAATTGGATCCAGGGGAACTCATGCTCCATGGCCGTGTTAGGTTTGGAGCTGCTCTCAGAGTGAGGTGAGCTCACCATGAATTGCTACTTAAACTTAACTCATGAGCTCTTTGTAACCTTCTTTCTTCAGCCTCAACTTCAAATCTTTTGGCTTCTCTTTCTGCTTCTAATTTCTTGGCTTCAGCCTCCACCTCCATTCTTTTAGTCTCTCTTTCAGCTTCCAATTTTCTATCCTCTGCTTCGATTCTTTTGGCTTCTCTTTCAGCTTCCAATCTTTTGTCCTCTCTATCCAAATATTTGTCCACTTCAGTTGCGACATACTGGATAAGAGCCTCACCTGTCAATCCTACGTCCTTCCCCTCCTGCATGAATGCAGATCGAAACTTCACCAAATCAGCCATGATGCTTACTTACCAGAGGGCATATAATTTTATCTTCACTAACCAACAAACTTAATTAAAATCGATTAATTACTTTGAACAAGACAAATCCTTAAAACCTTGTGAGCGTCTCCTATTTACTTGGTACTCAATGGTACTATTTTTACAAAAAAATTTCTAAGTTTTAGAATTTTTCAAAAAAAAAATTATTTTTACAAACTATTTGTGGCTCAAGAAAGAAGAATACATAGATAGACTAATGGCTCAGGATAAAAAATAATATCCCACGAAAGAGCCCCCAATGTAGCGAAAGGTTTTTCTAGTATGATAATAATGGTAGAGGAGAAGTAGAATCTCTCTCCAGAAAGGATGAAGTTCCAGTGCCCGAGAATTACACTGGTATCACAAGTGAGTTACAGCTGTGAATACTCTGAGCTGGACAATAGATTTAGGCTTCAGAAGTAAACGTTGCTACTTTCGCTATTGTAACCCTATGTGATAATATAATTAAATTAGAAAAAGTAACTCAAAATTTAACAGTTAAAAATTTAACAAGTCAAATGAGTACAATTTCAATATTTATTATGTACATCTATATATTCGTGTAATGACAGATGGGTGTTGGAAGTTGGTAAAATGTATGATTATTTACAGTTACACATCAAAATAAACAAGCGAAAAAGTCTTGGATTTATATTCCACTGAATTTACAAAAAACAGTTTGTCACATATCTCTTGACATCTAGTTGTCATCATTAGACAGTCGTTTTAGAAACTGCTCACAGGATTTGTTGGATGGCTACACATAACACTCATCTGATATTGTTCGAGGTTCCTGAGACACACTTGAATCCGGAAGACTTTCCTTCAGCCCGCCCTATAACTACGGGGGACTAAGGTGTTGAAGATTGGTTGACCTCTAGGCTTCAGTTAGCAGGATCAACGGTCTTCAAGTCTTTTGGGTAAATTCAGTCAGGAATGATCATAATCTTGATCAGCAATGATCATAAAACTTGATCATAAAACCTGGAACAAAAGGTAATAGGTGGCCATGGTGTTCCAACAATCTCACCACCAACTGCTGTTCATGATGCGACCATGTCTTCAGTGTTTGTATATAAATGAATGAATCATGGTAGTATGTTACAGAGATAGCATGATAAGATAATGTCTACTGTGCAGAATTAACAAAATACATGAATAAATCACATGTTATGATACATGGGTACGATAACCTTTGCCTTCCACTTATGGATGCCAAGTCACTTATGTACTTGCTGGTATGTCGTAAGCTTCCAGGCAAGAACTAGCCATGATATATTTGGCTAACCAATTAATGGTTATGCTTCCTGACAATGCCGGTGGAGGTTATCTCTGGTTAGCGTCATTCCCTTTTTATCATGTCTGATACAATCAAATCATAAATAACCTCTGAAATAAAATGATATTAGTCATACATATATCTTTAATAAACTTACATACCCTCTTAGGATTTATAAGCTCACGGTGAGACTTTATTGGTTCAAGTTAATCTGCCCTGCATGCAGCGTAAAAAACAACTGTTCTTGCAGATACTGTCTTCCAGTTTCTCCCTCTGGCTTCTGGATTTGGTGTGTGTGATTTTCAACGCGCCCCTCTGTCCTTATATTTGGCCATCTCGCCCGTCCGAGAAAGCACCTCCTAAAGTCCCGAAAGATTTTCGTTCTAATCTCTTGCTTTGATGCGATTTGAGGCAATCTGTGCTTTTCCTCTACTTATTTTCTCTTCTGTTCACTACACACTTATATCCATCCTTCCTTCCTGTGTATCATTTCCTTTTCCCCATATGAGGCTTTCAATCTATATAAGTTTTATCCAAATCTGTTGAGGCTTGTTAATGTAATAAATTTTTAAAGATTATTAGCTAATTTTTAGCAGATGTGATGATGATGAAAAATGTTAATTATCTTTACAACTATTTATATTTGAATAATATCCTTTTGGATATAATTCATAGTCTATCTCCTTTAGTGAACTATTATTATTTAATTTTATTCCAACCAGGCGTTCTCTTGTAGTTAATAATTTAATGTCCAGTAAATGCAAACTTTGAAAGTCCGCCATACATTCCTGTATTAGCTATTCCCTCATTCTTTAGTAATATCGTTCCAGCTAAACGTAATTCACATTTCCGCTGTCTTCAAACTTCAAAGAAAGACCGCCGCGATGTCCTTGCGCTGTTTGTGTGTGTGTTCTGTGGGCGTGTGTGTCGCGCTACAACCAAGCAAGTGTAACCAAATCTCGCTACAACAAGAAGGGTGGTCGTGCAGACTGCAATAATTGGAGAAGAATCACTCTTCTCTCAGTTCCCAGAAAAATACTAGGCTGGATAATTATACAGAGAATTTCAAAAGCAGTAGACCAAAAACTGAGGAAAAAACAAGCAGGATTTAGAAAGAACAAAAGATGGGTATATCATACATTTACCCTCAGGAACATTATAGAGCAGTGCTCAGAATGGCAAAGACAGCTGTACCTTAATTTCGTTGATGTTGAAAAGGCTGTTGACAGTATACATAGAGACAGTTTATGGAAAATACTGAGGGCTTATGGAATTCCAAGCTGCATAGTATCAATGATAAAAAGCCTTTATGCCAACTTTACGTGTAGCATTGGGCAGAGCAACCTAACCTTTGAAGTGAAGACAGGAGTACGACAGGGATGCCCCTTATCAACCACTCTATTTTTAACAGTCATAGACTGGGTGATGCGCCAGACAACAGTGCGCAATCCAAGAGGAATAAGATGGACTACATTTTCTACATTGGAAGATCTGAAATATGCAGATGACATTGCACTGCTAGCACATTCACATCAACACATCCAGGAAAAAACGGATAGACTTAATAAGTATAGCCAGCAGGTGGGCTTGAACATCAACCTAAATAAGACAGAGGTCATGACGCTCAATGTGAGCAACCCTGAGCCCATATCAGTAAGGACTCATCAACTGGTACAGACAGACACCTTCACATACCTAGGATGCATAGTAACATCAGACGGCGGAGCAAGCAAAGACATCAACAACAGAATGAACAAAGCAAGAACAGCCTTTTTTTAGTCTAAACAACATCTGGAAGTCCTCTCAGTACAGCACAAGCATAAAATTAAGATTATATCAGATCTGTGTGCTTTCTGTGCTTCTCTATGGTGCGGAATGCTGGAGAGTTACAGAGAAGGAAATGTCGAAATTGTTCTCTTTTCACACAACATGCCTAAGAAAAATTCACTGAATCTTTTGGCCGAATGCCATCACCAACCAAGATCTGCTTACTCAAAGCAAGCAAGAGGACATGCACACCATCATAGCTAGCAGACGCTGGAGCTGGGTTGGCCATGTCCTCAGAAGAGACCCCGATGCCATCACAAGAACAGCTTTGCAATGGACTCCTAAAGGAAAACGAAAGAGAGGCCGACCAAAAACATCTTGGCGGAGGACTATGGAGGCTGAGATTGAAAGAATGAACCAGAGTTGGGGCACTGTACGAAGGATTACCACCGACCGAGCAAAGCGGAATAAATGTGTTGTTGCCCTACAAGACGCCACTAGGCGTGATGACCACGGACTGCTTTGGCGGTCGGCGGGTAAGGATCAAAGAAGAAGAAGAAGAATATTTCCATCATACGTCACACATTTCATAAATAAAGTATGTGTTGATCTGCCTGTAAACATTTCTGTTTTATAATAAGCTGGCTTCTTCATACAAAAAAACTGTTATACATGTGTTTCGCTAAATCATAGTACATCAAACATAGGCACAGCACACCAAATGTAGATGGAATAGGGCATATAACCATACCCTCTAGTTTTTGTTTTGTTGTTCACTTTGCTGTTTCCTTCTATAGCAGAAAAAAATGTTTACTCTTATTTCTATAGCTTACTTTCAAAGCGAATACCATACTAAATACCCATTTTTTTATATTAATGATGAAAAATATCCCGTTCAACCTCTGATGGGTTTATAATTAGGTTGGGGGATCTGGGGAGGCCAAGAGTGGTATCACCCTTGGGCAAGAGCGGTCGCACTGGAGAACTGAACCAGTGGCTCAAACTCACTGGTCCACCTTGACCTTCCAAGCTTGACATATGGCTCCCAGAAGCCACAAAGACAGTGACGGCCCTCCCCCCGGTAATAGAGATGGCTACTGTGTGTATGTGTCGAAACAATGCTTCGAAACAGTATCGTACCCGAACGCTTCGATACAGAGCCTTCTTGCCGTGTCGATACAGTGTCGGTTCCTTTCTGCCTCGTTGTTTTGCAGAGTAGAGATGGCTACTGTGTGTATGTGTTAAACAATGCTTCGAAACAGCACCGAGTCCGACAGTCCGACAGATTCGATACATGGACACAGTTTCAGTTCGTGTCTGCCTAGAATAAACCGTTCGGAACATTAGTATGGAATATGAAACATGTCATATTTTTTCAGGGATGTGTTATGATGACTTGATTTTACAAGTGATATTATTTTTGCTGAGAAGTTATAGACACTGGAAATTGTGTCAGTGCAGTTGTCAATGTTTTAGGCGCTATGTTAAAGTTGAAAGTGTCCGTGTGTTCGTATAAATTTAATGGACACTTTATTAGCTCTGCTGATATTTGTGTACTCGGTGTGGATTTGAATCATTGTTTACCAAAACTAGCTTACTCTAGTTTGATATCATGTGTTATTATTACTGTTATTATTATTGTTTTTTTTTATTTTTTTATTTTCCCATATACTGCAGCTATCATCATATCTACGTTTTATTTCATCATAATGAAGACTTGTGTAAAAATATTGAATTGTGGTCACACGAAACGCCATAGATTTTCACACACGACAGTAAAAACAGAGGAAATTGTCTCACACAGCTCATGTATACCCGCCCCGGTACTGTCTATAGGAGACTTCTTTCTCCCCGATACGGGCAAAAGAGCCGCTGTGCCGTTGTGTCGACACAGTGCGTCGACACAGTTTGAATCACTGAGCCGACTGTCTCGAAACAACGGACTGTCTTGATTTGCCCACCTCTACCCGGTAACAGCCTCGATCGTCTGGCCAAACTATGCCCATGCAAAGCCCTACTTTTACCTGTGACTGACCTCAAACATGGACTAACACAGCTACAAACCACCTACAGCATCTCATAGTGAAGGCACCAGGGTGCACGACGTGACGATCATTTTGACCAACTAGAAGCGCTAGTGCTGACTAAATAGCTGACAAATTATGGATGTTTCCAGAAAACAGCGGTCATCTGATGGCGGGGACTGCACAACGGTGAACCCCACTGACGTGGTTCAACATGGTATTGAGGCTGTCTACCCCCAGGCGACAGGACAAACATCAGACGAACAGGACAGCAAGGGAAAATAATACTTCCCCACCGATGATGGTACAATGCCCACCATGCCTTGCACACCCCGCATGGAAAAAGAAGATAACTACCAGGATGAAAGAAAGTCGTCACAACCCCCACTACTCATGATGCCATGACACTAATACAACGAAGCTAGTTGTGAGTGAAAAGCAGGGAATCCCACACAACCGCTTAATCGGACAAGTTGTGTGAAGAAGTGCCTTTCATCACCAAGAAGTGACGAAAACCACAG
>JAMPIV010003363.1:0-70000 GCA_024509875.1 Oreohelix idahoensis | reverse complement strand
AATATTAACAATCAGTCCATATGTCAAGGACTATGAACTCGTGTAACCATAGATTGGGCATGATGACGCCACCCCAACTAACCATCCAGTGCTAGTTTTCCCAAGACAGTGTAGGTATATTATTAATATTAAACCATTGTAAATAATATACCTATGTACAAAAGTTATATTTGATTATGCAATATATATATATGCATTTCATTGATAAATACCTATCATTTCATATGTTCTGACCAAAAGAAACAATTGGTTCAGGACTAATAAATTTAAAAAAAATTTTAAACTTAAACTTTAACAGCCAGTGTTAGTTCAGTGTATTATAGAGTTTATTATTATTATTAGACTTATTAATTACATGTGTGTGTCTGTGTATTTTATTACCTACACATTACATTTCAGTACCCTAGACTTTTAACGTAGCTAACACTCATTATAGGAGAATAGGTCTGTTTGAGGTCGTAAGTGGTAGCAGAAAGGCCTCCTGTAACTCCCATAAACTTTTATCTCAGGAGCCTTCACAGCTGACCTCATCCAGTACACTAGGTAACATATCAACCATTCAATAACATCAAAAACCACTACAAATATTGGGGGCTCGTCCGGGATTAAGTTTATCAAAGATATTAGGGTCTCCTGGTCTGGGAATTAAACTAGTAGGGGCATAAGGGAATAAATTTAAAAGTGTCCCTTAAAATAAAAAGTGGAAAATAAAAGTTGATGAATCTTCACAGCCAGTGGTAATTAGTTAATTAATATATTACCTTAGTAATTGTATACTTGGATTTACCTTAGTCATTGTTAATTTTGTGTTAGAGTATGGCAGATCTAGCAAAATTTAGATCGGCTGCTGTGCTAACGGCGAAGGAGATGAATATGGAGGGTCAAGTTTTAATTCAGTATGTAACTTCTGAATGTGACAAGTATATTGAAAGGGAAGATAGGAGGTTAGCTGAACAGAAGAGGTTACAAATTGAGGCTGATAAAGAACTTAAGAGGCTGCAGATTGAGGCTGACAAAGAGGCTAAGGCATGGGAGGCAGAAGATAAGAGATTGATTGCCGAAAGGGAAGCAGAAGATAGAAGATTGCAAAGGGAGCACGAGTTACGACTAAGGGAGCTGGAATTACAAGGCCAGGCTCCTGAAAATGGTGCCAGCCCTTTTGCCTCAGATGCTACGCCCAGTCTGGGAGCCTCAACCTCAGCTATGGGGTTTCATTTAGACCATTTTGTTGAGAAAGACGATGACATCGAGGGGTACCTCAGTAGATTCGAACTATTAGCTACTACGTATGGGTTAGAGAGAGAGAGAGGTGGAGTCTTAAGTTATCCCAGGGACTGAGAGGTACTTCTTATGAAGTTTTTGCTAAGATGCATAGAGACGACCAAGACAATTATGACATGCTAAAGCAGGCTTTGTTATTAAGATATGAAAAGAATGGTGAATTTTATCGTAAGAAGTTTAGAAATGCCAAACTGTTGTCTGGGGAGACATACCACCAATTCTCTGCCAGACTGGAAACCTATTTGGAGAAATGGACTGCTCTGGGGAAGACCCAAGATCTCAAAGAGATGATCATGATAGAGCAATTAAGAGAGTCCATGGCTCCAGACCTGAGAAAATTTCTCATGGAACAAGGTGCAGAGAGGTTGGGGGAGATTTTAAATGTCGCTGAGAGGTATCAGGCAGCCCAGGCAGAGGTAAGTGGCACTAAAAAGAAGCACATAGAAAATTTTAAAAACTCCACAGCAATTTAGTAAATTTGATACGAGAGAACAAGGTAATAAAGGCAGGACAAACTTTGATAGGCCACGAAATGGTTATCGTGACAGAAACTCACAGTTCAATGACCAAAAATATAAACGAAAGAAAACCGTTTAACCAAGGAAAGAGATGGTGCAAATGGTGTAAGAAAGACAACCATAACACCGAATTTTGTAAAAGGAAACCTTCAAACATTGCTGCAATGAAATCGGGGAAACAAAGATTAAAGGTTAATCCTAATGGACAGCAGGAACCTTATCACCCCCCAGTTTGTGAGGATGTTATTTGTAATGGGGTCACCATCAGGTGCCTATATGATACAGGTTTGGATTATGATTCAGTTGTGAAGTCTAGCCTAGTGGACCCAAGTCAGTATACCACAGAAACAGTGGAAATACAAGGGGCGACTAAGGACATACCACTCATGACACTTCCCATCGCTAGGATAACGGTGAAAACTCGCTATGTGGAAGGAGAAATCAGAGCAGCAGTGATAGATGAACCAATCTACCCTCTGATATTGGGGTGTAGATACGTCTTCTTGGGGAATCCCGAGAGACCTGTGATCATGGCGACAGTGCAGACCAGATCACAGAAAAAGGAGGAAGAAGGTGAACCTATAAATGCTCATCCAGAAGAGATGAGGAAGGCGCAGGCTGAGGATAGGACACTCAAGCCATGTTTTAAAAAATTGCCCAAATGCCACACCCCTCCAAGCAAGGGAGAGTACTTTATGAAGAACAAATTGATCTACAGGAAGGCCGGAACTGGAACAAATGGTCACAACCAGCTGGTTCTTCCCACTTCATATAGGGATAAAGTGATGGAACTAGGGCATGCGATTCCCTTCAGTGGTCACATGGGGATCAGCGCCACAGGACAGCGTATAGCTTGTCATTACTTCTGGCCAGTGATAACGGAGGATATAAAAAGATATGTCAAATCCTGCCCAGAATGTCAAAGGGTAGCTCCAAAGCATTGGACTGCTCCTGCAACTCTAGGGGAAATGCCCATAGTGGGAACACCTTTTGAGAGGGTTGCAGTGGATATTGTGGGACCTCTCACTCGGACCAAGAGGAGGAACAGTTACATCCTTACTCTGGTGGACAGTTCTATGTGGGGAGAGGCGGTAGCCCTGCCATCAATTGATTCGAAACATGTAGCAGAGGCACTACTTACAATATTCACAAGATTAGGATTCCCGCATCAAATCTTGACTGATAATGGCTCACAGTTCAAGGGGAAACTAACGGAAGAAGTTTTTAAGCTATTTCAAGCCAGACACTTTCATTGTAGTCCGTACCATCCACAAGGGAACGGCCAGGTAGAGAGGTTCAATGGGACTCTCATTTCTATCCTGAGGAAGCTGGCACATGAAAAACCTGATATGTGGGATCAATTTCTGCCCGCCGCGTTGTTTGCGTATCGGGAGGTACCACATAGTTCAACCGGGATGGCTCCAGCAACCTTGCTATTTGGGAGGCCAATAAAAGGTCCATTATGTCACCGTTTGGTTGTACAGCGTAAAATACGCTACAGTTAAGGTCAGTCGAACAGTTATTTGGTGTTAACAAGATGAAAGAGTATATAAAAATGGGTTAGAAAATCAGAATAATTTAAGTGATAGGCTATTCGTTCTTAACATGGGAGACAAAAGAATGAAAATGTAGTGTTTTTTTTTTTGTAAGGGAGGGAACCTTTTTAGACTTTAAAGTAATCTAAGTATACATCATTAGAGTTTACTAAATTTGCATATCAGATTAGTTTTAGTAAAGACATAGAAGGGAAAATGAAACTAAGGTAAAAAGTACTAAGGGGGGAATAACTATGAATATTAACGCCCTTTACAGGTTTAGTGAGTTAGGATAGGGAAAAAACGCACGGGAAAAGTGAGTAGCTCACTACTGTAAATAGAATGATTTTAACGGACCAATCGCATTCACTCAAAAACAACTTTGGACCATCAGATAGGAAATTGAAGGACGAAAGGAGATCAGTCCCCCCAGTCCCATCAGAAACTTTGCGGAAGCAAGAAGTGCCGCTCTGGGCTCTCAAGAAACGAACTTGTGGGCGACAGTTCTTCGTATCCAGAAACCTATAGCTAGACTTAGAATTTCTTAGTGATAGGAATTCAGGAGAGTAGCTTATCTGTGTTTAAATATTGAGATGAAACAGATTAGGAGTAGAATAAGGGTGAACAGTAGGGATTGTGATAGGTGCTGGACTTCGTTTTAAAAACGGTAAGATGAACTTTGAACTATTTTTAAGATTTTCAGCAACTTTTTCAGAGGGTAATAATGCCCACATCTCAAGGTACATCAGCAAGAAAGAATATTGTAATTGAGACACTGAAGCATGACTAAAAGAGAGTAAAAACCTAGAATAAATGGTTATATAAAATGATAACCAGGGTGCGCTGTCAGGTAAAGAAGCAGAGACTTTGTAGTAAGACTAAAGATTACCATTGATGCAGATAAGGGTTATATGGTTGATAACCATGGATTAGCTGTCAGGTATTGAAACTGAGACATTATACAGGTGTATGAATACTTGGAATTCATTTATCAGGCTGTAGAGAACATACAGAATGTTGCAAGGGAGAATTTTGGCTGATGAATTGTACCTCCATGAAATATGTAAATAAACCCATCATGTTACACTTTACTACTTCGATAGCCTTTATATATAAGAGAGAGAGAGAAGTAGAAGTCTGAATGCAAGACCATTATAAATAATTCACACCCAACACCACTAGTACGAGGGAATCGCTGCTCACCACCAAGGAGGGAAGAACGGATACTGGGAATCAAAAAGACGAACCAAATTTCATCCAGGAACTACCATCTCTGGCGGAACAAGGGGGCCAGTAAGAGAAATAGTCTCACTTGGAAGAAGGAAGAAAAAGTGAATGATAGATAACTAGGCCTGCCTCAGTCACCTAGCTATCAACTAGTAGGGATCCCCACTGTCACATGTAACTTATTTGGTGCCTATTGGACCAGTCTTCAAAAACAGAGCACGCGGTCACAGAAGTAACTTATTTGGCGCCGTGACCACTCCTCCAACAGCGACAAACATGGCTACACCATTTCAGGATGAAACATGTCAACAGCATCGACAACATTCTCGCCCACACCAACAAAACCACAACAACTCACGACGGAATGGTTATAACAAACACTGGGACACTTTGAACAAGAGAGCACAGAGAATAACATTAAGAAATTTTATCAATGAAATTAAAACCAGACAGTTATGGGAGTTTAAAAACATAACATCAAACAACGGTCAAGTTGGCCTCCTCACAACAGAAGATGGATGGAGAGCACACATCGGGCAAATCAAATCAGGGGAGAAACATCACAGAATACCAACAAGAAACAAATACAAAGATATTAACAGAAATGACAAGTCCACAAGCAGTCCAGAAAAGACAAGTTACTAGAATAGAGCCTCAGACAGAGAATGTCGCAGTACAAACGGATTGCAAGTTTAAGAAGAGTCTAATCCCAGTCAGCATAAAGTCAAAACAAGTTACAAATGTCGCAGTACAAACAGATGACTTACCTGATTTATACACTACTGAAATGGTTGATAAATTAGAGAAGCTGACATCTGAAGAAAGAAATAGTGATATAACGGAAGGAGAAGAAATAACTACACTTTGCACAGATTTAGAGAGGAAGTTTGAAGAGTTAGAAAAGAACAACAAACAAGAAGAAGTGAAGAATGACAGTGCAGTTATTAAAACAAGTACATTCTTGTCGATGCTATGGAGCCAAGCACAGATGAAAAAAGATAAACGGTGCAGAAAAGTCCAGCAAACAATTGCTAATATTTCACAGCTAGAGACTGTTGATGAGATGCTGAACAGTCTAGTGTCACAAGGAATAGGTGTTCTGGAAGACATAAAAATTACTTCTTCAGAAAGGACAGGCAAGTCAAAGTAACATTCAAGATCAAGTGCAAGATGAGAAACAGAAAGCTGACACATACAAGAATCCAGAAAGAACTGACCTGAATTTGCAAAGTCATGTTCCAGATCTAAAGTTGAGCGAAGTTCTCTTAGATAGTGGATATTCAAGAGATGATAACCCTAGTCCACAAAAGAATCAGAAACAGTTGAAGCAAGTTACAGCACCAGCACAGATAGATTCAGAAAATCCAGAAAAGAATTTCAAGAACAGTTGAAGCAAGTTACAACATCAGCACAGGTGGAGAGAAAAGACAAACAAAAGAAAAAGAAGAAAAAAGGACGAAAGACTCCGCCGATTCAGACAATGAAAATCATGCAATCTGCTAATGACAATTCAGAGCGCTTAAATGAGACAGTTGAAGTAGATGGAAAACTTTCCCTTCCTCAGTCAATTGCAGTTAGTAAAAGCTCATTGGATAAGCCTTTTGTTCAAGACCTGAAAATATCATCTGTTCCCATATCTGCCACACCAGAATCATCTGAAACATCAATGAATCAAGAAGGTGGAGATATCGATCCAGCCATTAATTATATCAATCCAACCTTTGTAGCGTCACAACAAGACATGATCAGTTATTGTGACCGTATATGTCAGTGGCATAGCCTAATAAGAAGTATAGACTCAGATGAAGTAGCTTTGAAAATGTTGGAGAGAGATACGAGATAGAGAGAGACAGAGGAGGAGCAAAATGTGGACACACGTTTAGACGAGATAGAGAGGCAGAGAAGAGAAGAGGAGAGAAATAGGATTATAATTAGAGGTCGCGGTAGCGACATGGAACCTGAGAGGAACTCAGGGAGTGTGAGGAGGGAAGAAATGGAAATTAGAGAGAAACCGAAGCAAACGGTTGACGAGGTGGACAAGAAGTAAGGAGGTTGAGAGAAAACTCAGGAGATACAAGAGAGATAGAGACGTAGAGAGGAAACAAAGTGTTAATGAAGTCAGAATAATAGAAGAGACTCAAGATATTGATAAACTGATAGCGTTAGAGGCGCTTAAGAGTAGAGAGACGATAGAGTTAGAAACACTTAAAGCTAGAGAGACAATGATGTGGAAGTTGATGGAGCTTATAGGTAAATAAGCATATATGAAGAAAGAGATAGAGGCTATGTGAGTCGAATCATAGCACTATACATAAACAATATGGCGGCGGCAGCTCAGTCTTGAGAAGACTTAGTATAATTGGTCTGTACCGCACACAAGAGAGAACTGAGTACACCTGACCAATAAGGTGTAGCAGCAGGGGAGAAGAGTGAAGGAGATGTAAGACGTACATTTGAGGCCGCGGTAGTACGGCAAGAAAATTTTTGTGGAAAAGTCGTGAGGACGACGGCAGAAATACTAGAGACTTAGATTTTTGATGAAGCACCACAGGAAGACAGCAATTATGGGATGAAATAAAGTGACAACTACAACTATCGGTCACAAGTTAATCCTACCTTATATGATGAGCAGTGGAGGACCCTGTCTGCTGATGCTTCCACCATGGCACCCCTACGACCCATGACCGGTTACGGGCTGAGATGAGATGATATTATAATTAAGACGGGACATGGAAGATAATAGACTTTTACAATCAACAAGAAGAAACAGTACAACGGAGTCCAAGCCTTACAGACGAAACAAAGAAGCAAGAAGCACATGAGTCTACCTGCACTACAAAGACAACACATCAATGTTCGCAATGTTAGTCACATGGTCACAACCATCATTCCCTATTCCTTCGTTAATCCCAACATACTCCCTGCAACACCTGTTGCAACCCCAGTGATCATGTGAAGCGAACATGTGATGACAGAAGACGATCACTCACACCTTCAGAAGTATCAGCCGAATTGGAACTTTACAGAAGGAAACAGAAGCCAACCATAACTACCAGCCACAAGTTGACATCAGCCTAGACGATCAAGTCGGGACATTGAAGACGGGAGACCTTTGCAGTCAACGGGAAATGACATACTACAGCGGAGTCGAAGCCTTACAGAAGAAACAAAGAAGCAAGAATCACATAAGAAGACTGGCCACACTACACAGAGACAACGCATCAGTGTTCGCAATGCTATTCACGTTCCCCATCCCTACGTCAGCCATAACATATTCCCTGTGACACCTGTCGCATTCCCAGTGATCATGTGAAGCGAACAGGTGATGACAAGTGACATACAAGCAACGAGATGGAACAATTCAGCAGAAGCGGAGCCTTACAGAAAGAAAACTTAGATCAACAACAACTACCAGCCACAACTACAACCACTAGCAAAGACATTGCGGTTGGGAAGAAGAAGATCAGATACCTTACGAGCACTGAAACATAACACAACTTGTCAGAAGTGAAGCTCTACAGCACAGCTTATAAACTTTAGCAACAATATTGCTGACAAGATGGTACTATTTTTGCAATCAGAATTTATCAACATAGAGCAAAGAAAATGTCATTCAAAGAATGGACGACTTTACCAACACCAAACTCAGAAGGTAAACATCAAGTAAACAAGCTATTGTCATACTGACAACAACAACATATTAATTCGTTCGTCCTCATCCTCCTGCAGAGCGACTATAAATAACATCACAACTGATACCAATTTCATCAGTACGACAGTCGTCTCTACAGTAGAGAAATTTACACTGTTGGAGCTTGCAAAAGAGATCTCCAAACTCATACAAACAGTGTAATCGCCGTAAAGTACTTCCCCAGCAAATAGTACTAATTCACAGCACTCACCCAGCTATAGTGCTTAATCATGGTACCTCTATCAACGGTATCCAACGATTAGTTAGCTAATCAGATCTATTAGTACTCAACATAGTGGTTAGTCATAGTTCGAAATACACTCAGACATTTACAATATACACTAACGTTGTGAAAAAAAGCGTAGAACTTTGCAAAGAAACTTAACTGTGTAGTGCATTAACTTATGAAAGTACATTGATCACATAGAGATGAAGGATAAAGTTTGACTAATCACATGACATATTCCAGTGATAAAGAAAGCTTAGAAACAGACCGTTATAACTGATCAAACTAGTTTATACCAAGATTAGAAAAGATACAGATTTCTAGAAAGACAATAACAAGATTCTTTATAGGACAAGGCTTGCCATAACAGATCAACACTGTTAATTAGTTTATATAGAACAATGTGCATGGTTGACTTATAATGTGTATGTATTTCAGATATATATATTTTGTTCAGGACCAGTTCAAAGAAGGGAAGATATATGAAGACAGATGTTACAGACCAAGCCATGGTGTTGCAGCACTTGGAAGAAGAAGAAAAAAAAGAGAAAAACCTACTCCCTCAGAGCTGCGCACATTAGACGGTAGATAAAGGACCTTATTCCATATGACAGTGTTTATACAGGTGACTTCGAGATGAGAGGTTTCCACAATTGATATTAATTATTGGTTGGGTAAGATACAACACAGATGACCCCTACATGGTCATGTCCGCATTGAGTTGAGGCATTTTGGTCTTGAATATTTTGGGTAACTCCGACATACAGGGGTACATGTATATAGTAACAGACTGAGCTTACGGTTTCGACAGATGCATCCAAGGCTAGCATCAGCCGAGCACATCCTGTTCTGACAATAGTGACATAGGTCTTTCGCTATTGCCCCAAGAC
Organism: Oreohelix idahoensis; assembly: GCA_024509875.1. Taxonomy (NCBI): domain Eukaryota; kingdom Metazoa; phylum Mollusca; class Gastropoda; order Stylommatophora; family Oreohelicidae; genus Oreohelix; species Oreohelix idahoensis. Next base: position 60,632 of record JAMPIV010003363.1, on the reverse strand, counting down.
AGATGGTAGGATTTCGCGTGATTAGTTGCATACATGACTGGTAATTCGACTGGTGCATCCAAGGCTAGCATCAGCCGAGCACATCACATCCTGACGTAGTAACACATATCTCTTGCTGTCACTTTGGGGATGTTTAGTTAAATGCATGCTTGGTGACGCTATATATTATATTTCTACTACTCTGCCTATCTGACCGTTGCAATGAATACTGACATTGACGGCAGATACTATAGACATATTAAGGACTGACAAACCTCTGTTTCCAGAGGCAGTACCATGTCGCCCCTATATATATGTATATAAATAGAATGTATAATTATAATGTTTGAGAAGTATTAAGTACAATGCTTACTTGTTTTTCCAATACGATGTTAATGAGATACTAGAGTAGACATATATAATCTTAAGAGTGTGACAAACTAGAATAACTACATATAGTCTTGGGAAACCTAACAGACTTCTTCCCAAGGTACAAGATGCAGCATACTAGATGATCAACACTGACATTGGTTGGAAAAAAAAAAAAAAAAATGTATAGTACCCTTAAGCGCATGTTAATTGCTATAATGTACCTATCTTAGGGATAGAGGTGTTCAGGACTAAAAAAAAAAAAAAAAAAAGAGAAAGGAGATGAGAAATGATCCAGACTCAGTCATATGGAGTCTTACTCATGGACATACGCAAATATTACACTGAGGATGAACGTCCCTATATATATATATATATATATATATATATATATATATATATATATATATATATATATATATATATTATATATATATATATATATATATATATATATATATATATATATATATATATATATATATATATATATATATATATATATATATATATATATATATATATTTATAGCACTGGTTATGTAGAGATACAAGGGAAAAAAATTGGTTGCATTATTGGGTACTACTTGTTTGAGAGATGATGGTAATGACAGTTGTAGGGTCATGACTACATTACTCCTATGTTCTAAGGTTAGATATTTTGTTACCCTGACGTACTACTTCATGTACATATAGCTTTAGACAGAGTTAAGGATTTGACTGATACACCCAAGGCTAGAATCAGTCGGGCACATCATGTCTGACATAGTGACATCTTTCGCTATCACATTAGGATAGTTACTTATATACCACTAATTAGTTATTTCCGCTTATCTGTCTCGTACAATAAATACTGACATTGACGGCAGATATATAAGACATATTACGGACTGACAAACCTCTGCTTCCAGAGGCAGTACCATGTCGACCCATGTACATTAAGTAAATACAATGTTTATTTATGCCTTTTATATATTTATGAAAATAATATTTTATGTTGAAGTAGAAATTAATGAGATGCTCTAGTTGTAGCATTGATATTAGGTTTATAATATAGTCTCACTATTACGATTTAATTTGTTTGTAATTTCGAGTCGTCTATGGTTATAGTATTAGAGATGTTAGTGGGATACATTAATAATAGATTTTTTTTGATAGAATGCAAATGTCTCCCTGCGGGATACATTTGAACGGCCCCGGGACGTATGTCACCGTTTGGTTGTACAAAGGTAAAAAGTACTAAGGGGAATAACTATGAATATTAACGCCCTTTACAGGTTTAGTGAGTTAGGATAGGGAAACGCACGGGAAAAGTGAGTAGCTCACTACTGTAAATAGAATGATTTTAACGGACCAATCGCATTCACTCAAAAACAACTTTGGACCATCAGATAGGAAATTGAAGGACGAAAGGAGATCAGTCCCATCAGAAACTTTGCGGAAGCAAGAAGTGCCGCTCTGGGCTCTCAAGAAACGAACTTGTGGGCGACAGTTCTTCGTATCCAGAAACCTATAGCTAGACTTAGAATTTCTTAGTGATAGGAATTCAGGAGAGTAGCTTATCTGTGTTTAAATATTGAGATGAACAGATTAGGAGTAGAATAAGGGTGAACAGTAGGGATTGTGATAGGTGCTGGACTTCGTTTTAAAACGGTTAGATGAACTTTGAACTATTTTTAAGATTTTCAGCAACTTTTTCAGAGGGTAATAATGCCCACATCTCAAGGTACATCAGCAAGAAAGAATATTGTAATTGAGACACTGAAGCATGACTAAAGAGAGTAAAACCTAGAATAATGGTTATATAAATGATAACCAGGGTGCGCTGTCAGGTAAAGAAGCAGAGACTTTGTAGTAAGACTAAAGATTACCATTGATGCAGATAAGGGTTATATGGTTGATAACCATGGATTAGCTGTCAGGTATTGAAACTGAGACATTATACAGGTGTATGAATACTTGGAATTCATTTATCAGGCTGTAGAGAACATACAGAATGTTGCAAGGGAGAATTTTGGCTGATGAATTGTACCTCCATGAAATATGTAAATAAACCCATCATGTTACACTTTACTACTTCGATAGCCTTTATATATAAGAGAGAGAGAAGTAGAAGTCTGAATGCAAGACCATTATAAATAATTCACACCCAACACCACTAGTACGAGGGAATCGCTGCTCACCACCAAGGAGGGAAGAACGGATACTGGGAATCAAAAAAGACGAACCAAATTTCATCCAGGAACTACCATCTCTGGCGGAACAAGGGGGCCAGTAAGAGAAATAGTCTCACTTGGAAGAAGGAAGAAAAAGTGAATGATAGATAACTAGGCCTGCCTCAGTCACCTAGCTATCAACTAGTAGGGATCCCCACTGTCACATGTAACTTATTTGGTGCCTATTGGACCAGTCTTCAAAAACAGAGCACGCGGTCACATATAGAAGCTTTTTTAAGGACCTGGACAGATGAGAAAGCAGAAGAGACTGTTACCTCATCATATCAATATGTGAACGAGCTGACCACTCGTCTGAAAGCTGGATGGAAACTGGCAAATAATAATTTGAGACAAGCCAGGAAGAAACATGCAGCGTATTTTAATAGGAAAGCAAAGAACAGAGAATTAGCTGTGGGAGAGAAGGTGCTTCTTCTACTACCCGGCAGCCAGAATAAGTTGCAAATTGGATGGCAAGGTCCATATACTGTTCTAGAGAAGGTGTCTAGAACAAACTATAAAATTGACAAAAAGGGGAAGGAGAAGGTATATCATGTAAACCTTTTAAAGAAGTATCTGGACAGACCACTCCAGGAAAGCACCCCTTACTGACCCTGGCTATCGCAACTAAAATGAAAAAGGAACCACTCACCTCACATGAATACCCATTACATCCCTGTGAGACAGCAGCACAGGTAAAAGTCAGTAAGCACCTGACTAAAAATCAGAGGGAGAGAGTTCAAAAGGTTCTGGAGGAACATACAGATGTATTAACAGATAAACCAGGACATACAAATTTGCTACAGTATGACATGAAGCTGGTAGACTCAAACTCAATCTGTATGAGAGCCTATTCTGTTCCATTCGCGAAGGAGAAGGCATTGAAAGAGGAAATAGATTATTTGTTGAAAGAAGGGATTATTTCACACAGTGAATCTTCTTTTAGCTCCAGTGTAGTTTTGTTGAGGAAACCGTCTGGGGAACATAGACTGTGCAGAGATTACAGGAAACTGAATGCTGTCACAGAAGGACAAGTGGATCCATTACCAGACACAAAACAGTTATTTGCCAGACTGAACAAGGCAAAATACTTTTCGAAGGTGGATCTTAGCAAAGGCTAGTACCAGATTCCAGTGAAGCCTGAAGTTAGACCTTATTTAGCTTTTAGCACCTCAGAAGGACATTATGAATTCAACATGCTAGGATGATGCGCAAATTGTTGGATCCCCTGAATAATCCATGGATCACAAATTTCATGGATGATATTCTTGTCGCCACGGAAACATTTGAGGAACACATTAACTCTCTGAATATGTTATTTGATAGGCTTAGGGAAGCGAACTTAACTGCTAGACCAACAAAATGTTGTATTGGATGCAAAGAGTTGGAATTCTTGGGACATACTGTATATCAGGGTAACATGACCCCTGACCCCAAGAACTTGGAAAAACGGCAGAGAGCACCTAGACCACAAACAAAAAAAGACGTGCGATCATTCGTGTCGTTATGTGGGTTTTACCAAAATATATAAAACATTTTAACTCTATATGTGCTCCTCTGACTGATCTGACTCGCAAAGGAAATCCAGATAAAAGTGTTTGGTCTGCGCAATGTGAATTAGCCTTTCAAGAGTTAAAGGAAAAACTCACTAGCAAGCCTATTCTCAAATTGCCTGATTTGACTCAGGACTTTGTGGTGAGAACAGACGCAAGTAATGTAGGCCTGGGGGCGGCTCTGTTGGAAAGGTCCTTGTCACCCAATGGGGAACTGAACCCAGTCGCTTATGCAAGCCGCAAGTTGAACAAAGCGGAGCAAGGATATTCCACAAGCGAAAAAGAATGTTTAGCGTTAATCTGGGCAATAAAAAAAGTTCCAAATCTATCTGTATGGTAGGACTTTTGTGGTCCAGACGGATCACCAGCCCCTAGTGTTCTTATCTCAGGCGAAGCATGAAAATGCAAGATTGTTAAGATGGTCTTTATTATTGCAACCTTATCAGTTTATTATTGAATATATCCCGGGGTCACAGAATGTCGGTGCAGATTTCCTCAGTAGGCACCCCTGTGATCAAAATTAGAGTAGTTGGCAGGCGGGAGGTTAATTTTATCTATGTGTATCACTGCTTTTGGAACTTGCATTAGTGCATGTTCTCAGGTGGGGAGATGTGTGGTGAAAAGTACAGTGATACAACGTTAAAATATCTCCAATTATAAAGATAACGGGTAAGATAACATGTAGGGATAAAATTATACGTAAGATACGAGGATACATTCTCGCCTACGCCAGCGCTTTCTACCGCCATTGAAACTAACTAGTTAGACATGCAGACGAAACGGTTTACCCTTTTAGACGGGAGGGAAACGGAGATAAAAGGGAAAAAATATGACTGAACACGTGTTTGAATCTAAAAAGCAAAAAGACGCAATTTGTAGTTTTAAAGAAAAAAAAATCACGCCACTAGTTGACACAATGTAAGGAATTGGTTGTTTTGTTTGAATATAGCGGCAAACGCCTTGGACGAAGGTTCAAAACAAATTTTAAAAAAACTAACCTTGAGAAAAGTAGGTTTTTCTTTAATAATAAAGTTATGAAAATAAAACCTAGCTAGTTTGATAGCCCATCTTGAGAAGAGAAATAATATACTTTTAATTACACAGACGGACAGATAACACGGAAGATATTGACGAAAGACCGTATTGATCCAATCAGACCAGAGAACAGTTTTTTGTGCATATTTTTCACTAGCGTTACATTTTGGCGTCCTTGAGCCCTAAAAATGCAAAAAATCAAACTGCAATGAACTAGAGTGAAAGTCGGAGGATAGTAGCTAAAAATAACTTAGGGGGGCAGCTTTGTGCAGTTTTTGCATGTAGTTGGTCCAAGAAACAAGTGTATTTTTGTGAAAAGCCAAGTAGAGACAGACGGACCAACAGAAAATAAGACACACTTGACTGAGATCTGACTGAAATTTGACTTTTGGTTTAAATATTTGAAAAAAGTTAGAGGGGAAGTTCGTTGATTGGACAGAAACATTCATATTATTGCATGAGAGACGCACACTTGTACCATTTGATAAAAGACTGTCCATTAACACAGTTCTTGACTGCTAGAGGTTATTTCCCGGAATTAATAAATAAAAATCAGTGGGACGCCCTAATCTAGCCAGCAGCTCAGCTGAGTTTTGCTAGTCCTAAGTAACTGTGTTCTCAATTCTGAATTGTGGTAAGGAAACAAAAGCATTTATCTTGTTTATTTTAATATTTTGAGTGATTGATACTGCCATATCATGAAACATGATTACGACAAGTGAGTGCTTGTCTCTAGGTCCCCAGCCGCAGTCCAGGCCCCAGAGACAAACTAATAATATATGAAAACCTATCTAAGACTATGGAAGGCGGATCTATTATTGACATCAGTGGGAACATATCACCCACCTTATTGAATAGAAGAGGAAACTATTGAACATATTCGGATGCAATGCAGTCTTGAAACTGGTACTAATTGATAACAAACTGGGTGAGATGTGTTACGTTGGTCAGAGAGATCTGACTCAATCTGTGTAATGTTGTTTGTGGTGTTGTGTGTAAAGAGTGGCGCAGTACATAGAGTACTGACACATGGCACACATTTTGTTTCAGAGTTTTCTGATCTGGCACTACGATTGTGCCAGATACTCTTGCAGAAGTACAAGAGCGGGTGTCTGTGCAGCCTAACATTTTACTCCAGCTACTGAGAGGAGTGGGCCACAAGAATTCTGTACTACATCATTACAGGCCAGTAAAGTGCAACCTGGCCTGCTGGAGATTCATAAACTAATTCCACCCTCAATAAAGAAATAAATCTTGTTATATTATAAATATTAACATCAGTCCATATGTCAAGGACTATGAACGGTGTAACCATAGATTGGGCATGATGACGCCACCCCCAACTAACCATCCAGTGCTAGTTTTCCCAAGACAGTGTATATATTATTAATATTAACCATTGTAATAATATACCTATGTACAAAAGTTATATTTGATTATGCAATATATATATTAAAAGAGTTTATTTGAACGTTAGAACTTGCTTAAGACTGATATTTGTTGACAATGTATGTTGTTGGAACTTGGAATGTACGCACGCTATATGCGTGTGGAAAAGTCAAAGAACTAACACATGAACTTGTTAGATAGATCGAGGACTAAGGCTACTAGAATTTGCCAGCAACTATAAACTAACCCTTGCAAATACATTATTTCCTCATAAGTTATCAAGAAGAACAACGTGGCATGCCCCAAAAACTGAGATACATAACCAAATTGATTTTATTCTTGTATCCAAAAGATTCAAGTCCAGCATTAATAAAGCCAAGACTAGGACTTTTCCTGGCGCCGACATTGGTAGTGATCACGACATGGTATTGATGACGCTCAAGCTTAAACTCAAAAAGAACTATAATCAAAACAGATGTTCTCAGTTAAGATTCAATTTAGACAAATTGAAAGATCCAGAAATCGCGGGAATCTTTGAGGCAACTGTTGGAGGAAAATTCGCAGCTCTCAAATTTTTGGAGGATGATATCAACTCAATCACAGAGAACATGAAAGACGTGCTCATTGAATCAGCAACAGAAATACTTGGTAAAAGAAAGAAAATAAACAAACCATGGGTTACAGATGAAATTCTGAAGTTATGTGATACACGGCGAGAAATGAAAAAGGTTAAGAAAGAGGTTCCTGAAGCAGCATGGCAATACAGTATGGTGAATAAAAATATTAGAAAGAAAATGAAACAGGCCAAAGAAAAATGGGTTGCTGATCAATGTGAGTCCATTAATACGGGGCTAACTAAAGGTAACAGCAAGGCAGTTTTTGACACATTAAGAAGACTATCAAAACCCCAACAGCCCAGGGTAACTGTCATAGAAGATAGCAATGGGGCTCTGCTCAATGAAAAAACAGCTGTAATGAGAAGGTGGACAGAATATTGTAAAGAATTATATAACTGTAAACTTGACACTGACTTAGGCATATTAAACAACATTAAGTGCGAAAACAGAGAACTCGGAAATGCAGCAATACTACGGGAAGAAGTGGAAGAGGCTATATGTTCGATGACAGGAGGGAAGTCACCGGGTGTGGATAATATACCAGCAGAGCTCTTGAAATATGGAGGACCAGATATAGTAAAAATCATGACAACAATTTGCCAGAAGATATGGAGTACAAAAAAATGGCCAAAAAAATGGACGCAGTCATTAGTAATACCGCTTCCAAAGAAAGGAAATCTAAAAATGTGCAAGAACTACAGAACCATTAGCCTTATTAGTCATCCAAGTAAGGTGATGTTAAGGATGCTTTTGAACAGAATAAAACAGAAATCAGAAGAAATCTTGTCAGAGGAACAGGCTGGCTTTAGACCAAAAAGAAGTACCTCAGAACAAATCTTCAATATTAGATTACTGATCGAAAAACATCTCCAGCATCAACATGATTTATACCATAACTTCATCGATTTCACAAAAGCCTTCGATCGAGTCTGGCATGAAGGTTTATGGCAAATAATGAGAAAATTCAATTTTGATACCAACATCATAGATATCATTGAAGCACTATACAAGGACGCAAGCAGTGCTGTTTTTGCAAGCAATGACATTGGAGAATTTTTCAAAACAACTGTAGGAGTTCGTCAGGGATGTATCCTGTCACCAGTGCTCTTTAACATTTATCTAGAACATATTATGCAGGAGGCTCTCTACGATTATAAATCAACCATATCGATTGGAGGCCGACCTCTGTGTAATCTACGTTTTGCTGATGATATTGATCTGATAGCTGGAACAGAATCAGAACTTCAAGACCTTACCTCTAGACTGGAGAAAGTAACAAGAACATATGGGATGGAAATTAATATAGAAAAAAGCAAGATATTGGTGAATAGCCATAAGAAACATGTTCCGACCAACATTACGTTAAATGGGCAAACGTTAGAAGAAGTTAACACCTTTAAATATCTCGGGTCCACTATATGTAGTGATGGAAGATCAAATAAAGAAATCAAGACAAGACTTGAGATGGCCTCAGCTGCCATGACAAGGTTGAATGTGATCTGGAAAAGTAACATCAGTTTTCCTGTGAAGATCAAATTATACAAATCACTTGTATTATCAATTCTCTTGTATGGGTGTGAGGGCTGGACACTCACTGCAGATACGGAGCGAAGGATTCAGGCTTTCGAGCATAAATGTTATAGAAGAATTTTGCGCATTTGCTATAAAGAGCACAAAACAAATGTCTATGTTAGAGAGAAGATAAACACCTATGCAGGCCATCAAGAACCACTTTTGTCAATAGTGAAACGTCGAAAGTTTGCCTGGTTTGGGCATGTAACTCGTCATGACTCCATTTCGAAAACGATCCTCCAGGGAACAGTCGAAGGTAAACGGAGAAGAGGAAGGCAAAGAAAATCCTGGGCTGATAACACTAGTCAACAAATTTTCAAAAGTTATTTGTACCAGAAATTAAATATACCATTTCTTATTGATTTTGACATGCTGATTTCAAATATCATAATGAAATTCACCAATTGGCTCTGGTTTTGTTTTAAATGATGAATTTACATTAGAGTAATACAAATATTCGTCGATTTTCAAAAAGCCTTTGATAGTCTACACCGCCCATCATTGTGGAAGATACTTACAATCTATGGTTTTCCAACAAAATATGTGAATATAATCAAAGCGCTATATGACAATGCAAGATGTTGTGTTAGAACAAATAAAGGGAATACAGAATGGTTTACAGTAGAAACAGGGGTGAAACAAGGCTGTATTATGTCACCACTACTTTTTGGAATAGCTATTGATTGGGTTATGAGAAACTATACCCACAATGAACAATTGGGTATAAAATGGACAAATGGAAAATTCCTGGGGGACCTGGATTTCGCAGATGATGTAGCATTCTTAAGTTCAACACCAAGACAATCCCAAGAAGCAATAAATAATTTGTGTCATCTCTCGGTTAAAATTGGTCTCCAAATAAATGCCTCTAAAACTAAAGCTATGAACTTTTCTAACGAGACCTTTGATATCATCTTGAACGGGGAAAAACTACAGAAAGTTGAAAGTTTCAATTATTTAGGCAGTAAAATGACTCAGGATGGTGACACAACAAGAGAAATCCATACTAGAATTGCTTTGGCAGCTAGCGCCTTCAATAGATTATCTAACATTTGGAAATTACGATCATTGAATATACATACCAAGCTTCGTCTGTTTAATTCAAATGTTATCTCAGTGTTAACATACGGCTGTGAGAGTTGGAAAATAACAAAATCATTGGAGAACAAGCTGAATACATTCGAGAACAAATGTCTTAGAAAACTCATGAACATCAGTTGGAAAGAATTCAAGACTAATCGACAAATAAGAGAAGACTCTGGGCAGAAATATGTCTCCGACTATATAAGGAAAAGACGATGGTCATATATCGGTCATGTCCTACGAATGCAAAACAACAGAATACCACTACAGGCGCTCACTTGGGTTCCTGAGGGTAAGCGGAAAAAAGGAAGACCAAAAGAAACACTCAGAAGAACAATAATAAGAGAAGGAAGAACGTTGGGCCTAAATAATGTGCAAGAGCTAAGAGGAGTGGCGTCACAACGAACAACCTGGAGAGCACTGGTTTCTGCCTTATGCGCCGTGTTTGGCGCTTAAAGAATTTATTATTATTATTATTAATACAAATAATGTATACTTGTTTAATTCTTTGGGGTGAACAGCTAGTCTTTCTACTTTAGCATTATAAAAATTGTGGTTACATACTCAATTAATTGATATTTCAACATAAAATGATAGAAAAAATAAAAACATTATTTAAAGTTCACATATCATGTTTTAAAAAGGCACATTTGAACCCATTCCGTCATTACTCAGTCGCTGTTCAAGCTCTCTTTGCTTGCTTCTTGTAGTCAATCGATGAGGTGTCTCTTGTCACAGTCCAACAGTAATCAGCGAGCATTGAAGGGCTCTAATTGCCTTGATACCTTGTCTCCATAGCAGCAATGTCCTGGTGAAATCGTTCACCATGTTCATCACTGACCGCTCCACAGTTTGACGTAAAGAAATCCAGATGAGAATCAAGAAAATGAATTTTCAGAGACATGTTGCAGCCAAGACTCTCATACTTCAGAAGGAGATTTTCTACAATTTCATTGTAATTATCAGATCTGTTGTTTCCAAGAAAATTTTCCACCACTGACTTAAATGCTAGCCATGCTGCTTTTTCCTTGCCATGCAACACGCAAAGAAACTCGTCATCATGAAGAAGTTTTCGAATTTGCGGACCAACAAATACTCCCTCTCTTATTTTAGCTTCACTCAGTCTTGGAAACTTTCTGAGGTATTTGAAAACCTCATCTGTTTTCTCCATTGCCTTGACAAAGTTTTTCATGAGACCCAGCTTAATATGCAAGGGTGGCAACAAAATCTTGCTAGTGTCGACAAGTGCTGGGTTCTCAACGTTCTTACTGCCAGGCTGCAATGACTGTCTGTTTGGCCAATGTCTTCTGATGTAATGGTCACTTCGTGCACGGCTATCCCACTCACAGAGAAAGCAACAGTACTTGGTGTATCCACCCTGTAGTCCAAGCAAAAGAGCGACCACTTTTAAGTCACCGCAAAATGACCAATGATGATGATCGTAGTTTATACACTTCAAAAGCTGCTTAATGTTTTCATAAGTTTCTTTCATATGAACTGCGTGACCAACTGGAATTGACGGTAACATTACCATTATTCAACAAAACAGCTTTAAGACTCGTCTTGGATGAATCAATGAAAAGCCTCCACTCTTCTGGTATGTAATTGATTTTGAGGGCTGCCATTAAACCAGAAATGTTGTGGCAAGCAGAAAGGTCTCCCTCTTTGAAAAAGAATGTAATAAGCGGCTTCTGGCGGTTCCTATACACAGAAATTGTAACATCTTCTGCCAGGAGATTCCACTGTTGCAATCTGGAACCAAAAAGCTCCGCCTTGTTCTTCAGTAAATTCAGATTTCTTACAAGATCATTCAGTTCACCTTGGGTTATTAAGTGTGGTTTTATGGATGTAGTTTGTTCAAAATCTGGGTCGCTTGAGGTTGATGGTTCAGGACCACCAATGTCCTCTTCTTCATCAGTGGAAACAGCTGAAAATGATTCTGGCACTTTGGGAACTGGTAGGTCATCGCCATGTGGTACTGGACGTATTGCAGAGGGGATGTTTGGATATTCCAGAGTCCATTTTTTCTTCTTTGATATGCCTTTCCCAATTGGAGGGACCATGCAAAGTAACAGTTGTTGAGATGATCAGTGGGCTCTCTCCAAATCATTGGGACTGCAAAAGGCATAGCTTGCCTTTTGCCAGTCAACCACAGTTTAAGATGTGCTGCACATGTATTGCAGCATATGTGTGGCGCCCAGCTCTTATCTTGATCTCCTATTCTGCAGCCAAAATACAAACTGTACGCCTTCTTAATCACTTTAGTTATATTTCGTTTTTGTGATACAAATGTCACCTCACCACATATATAACAGAAATTATTAGCACTGTTCACACATGTCCTAGGCATTTCTAACTACGATACTTTTGATAAGGACAAATGCTCTAACTAATGGCAAAATTTTATCAGAGATAAGATATTTATACACAAAGGGGATGTAATCATAGGTAGGATTACATCATCAACTTCTAGTTACATTTTTATTGGTCATTAGAAAAAAATTATGCATCATCAACTTCTAATTACATTTTTATTGGTCATTAGAAAAAAATTATGCAATCGCCCACAACAGTGGCGTCATATATATAAATTGACCGCAATTAAATAAACTAGTAGGATATATCTTGAAAACTAGAGCCAATCAACATTTTTTAATGTCATTTTCGTTTTCAGCACACCAAAATTAGTTAAGATCAGCTATTTTCATTTCTGGTACATTTTGGTTGTTGACTAGTGTAACATCAAAGAATGGGCAGGACACGGTTTCTCCACACTTGTACGCATTGCTGAGAATAGAGAGCAGTGGAGGACCCTGTCTGCTGATGCTTCCACCATGGCACCCCTACGACCCATGACGGGTTATGGGTTGAGATGAGATGAGATGAATATATATATGCATTTCATTGATAAATACCTATCATTTCATATGTTCTGACCAAAAGAAACAATTGGTTCAGGACCAATAAATTTAAAAAAAATTTTAAACTTAAACTTTAACAGCCAGTGCTAGTTCAGTGTATTATAGAGTTTATTATTATTATTAGACTTATTAATTACATGTGTGTGTCTGTGTATTTTATTACCTACACATTACATTTCAGTACCCTAGACTTTTAACGTAGCTAACACTCATTATAGGAGAATAGGTCTGTTTGAGGTCGTAAGTGGTAGCAGAAAGGCCTCCTGTAACTCCCATAAACTTTTATCTCAGGAGCCTTCACAGCTGACCTCATCCAGTACACTAGGTAACATATCAACCATTCAATAACATCAAAAACCACTACAACCATGCCTGGAGTTAATCTTGTGCGAAGGGTAGGGACACATATGAAGGCCCAATTATTTACTCTGGAGTTTGTGGCCAGTGTTGGAACACTACTGCATAAGCAGGGGAGGCAATTCCGTTAAACCCTGTCAATTGTCCCTTATCTCATTAAATTTGTCATTGCCCTCTCCTATGCTTAGGTAAGGGGACTAATATGTCAAGTGTTGTTAAGGATATAATTTGATATCAGTTAACTTCCCCATGTTTGATGTTCAGTATGTTTTGATTAGTGGTGACAGTTTAGTAAGTATACTGCCACGTCTTTTTTAAGGTTTTGTTTTTAATTTTCTACATCCATTTCTTTCCCATGTCATTAAAAGAAGATTTATTTGAACGTTTTGTAGAACATTGCTTATAGACTAATATTAGTTTGAAAATGTGTGTTAAGTTCAATCTGCCGATCTGCTAATCATCAAAGTTTCATGTCTTTGATGTGTCGAACTTTCAAGTTGTATTTTTCCCATGTTGAATTAATTACGTCTGTATGTTTTTTACAATTGTGTATGTTAAGATATGGTTTTAATGAATAAAACTGACCCGGTCTACTCCATATTAAATACACGTTATTATACTTCCAACATTATTATCCATATTTATTAATTGCGCACTCCACCTAACCAACAAACCAAAACTATGGTAGCATGGAGTACCACTGTTATATATTTTTAGACAATCCTGCATGAAAGTATGCACCTAGTTACCACTGAAGTTAGTATACAGGAAGTCTGCCACCAAGTCACTACTATAGTTTAGTCCTACAAGGAAGTCAGCACCAAGTCCACTACTGTTACTTAGTCCTGCAGGTAGTCTGCAACAAGTCACGCGCTGTAGTTAGTCCTGCAGGAAGTAATGCATCAGGTCATCGACTGTAGTTATAGTCCTGCAGGTAGTCTGCACCAAGTCACAGACTGTAGTTAGTCCTTGCAGGTAGCCTGCACCATGTTACCACTGTAGTTAGTCCTGCAGGTAGCCATCACCAAGACACCACTGTATTTAGTCCCGCATTGTAAGCCTGTATCAAGTCATTTTTTGTAGATCGTCCCACAGGAAGCATTCACCAAGTCACCCTATAGTTAGGTCCTACAGGAAGGTCTACACCAATTCACTCACTGTAGTTAGTCCCCGCAGGAAAGAAGCCTACACCAAGTCAACACTGTAGTTTTAGTCCCGCAAGGAAGCCTGCACCATGTTCACCACTTGGTAGTTAGTCCGACAGGAAAGCCTACACCAAGTCACCACTGTAGTTAGTTTCTACAGGAAGCCCTACAACAAGTCACCACTGTAGTTTATACCCGCATGAAAGCTGCATCAAGTCACCATTTGTAGTTAGTCTCGCAGGATAAGCCTTTACCCAAGTCACCTACTGTAGTTAGTCCTGCCATGGACCCTGCACCATGGTCACCACTGTTGTTAGGGCCTGAAGGTAGCCTGCAACCACATCACCAACTAGTATTTAGTACAGCAGGTAGCCTGCACCATGTCGCACTGTATTTAGTTATTCGCAGGTAGCCTTGCCCCTTGTCACCACTGTAGTTTAGTAGCCGCAGGTATATTAGCCTGCATCAAGTCACCACTGTAGTTAGTCCCCCACAGGATGCCTGCACCAAGTCACCACAATAGTTAGGTCATTATGAGAAGTCTACACCAAGTCACACACTATAGTTAGTTCTTACTGGAAGTCTACACCAAGTCACCACGATAAGATAATTCCTGCACGAAGCCTACACCCAAGTCCACAACTGTAGTTAAGTAAACGCAGAGAAGCCTGACCATGTCAACACTGTAGTTAGTCCTACAGGGAAGCCTAATACCAAATCACCACTGTTTGTTAGTCCTACAGGAAGCAGACAACAATGTCACCACTGTAAGTACTCCTGCAGGAAGCCTACAACCAAGTCACCACTGTTGTTAGGTCCCACTGGAAGCCTACACTAAACACGTTACATTACATACTCACACAACAGATGTTTTTGTAGCTGTATGTTTTTTTTTACAATGCTGAGGTAGCTTACCCACATTCATTGAACTTGACCTTGTATTAGTCACCTTCAATGTCAAGGCTGAATGTGTCAGTAGTCCCTAGTCTATCTTAGTATCATCAAAAGACATTCCGGGTAACTTTACGTCACGTTACATAGGATTAATTGATAACAGAATTACTCCACACAAGTCCCACGTGATTATACATGGTCGTTATAAACGAGTCAATTGTTTTATTTTTAAATTAGTATTTCTATTTCTTCTCATTTTTTCCGCTTACTTTATATGAAACAACACGCCACAATAAAGTGACTTACCTGTTAATATTTATATACATAAAATGAGGTGTCCACATGTTGATTGACAGATCTGAATTTTGGATATTACGGTACATTTTTGAATTGTTGCACATAATATTGTAAATTCTACATCGCAGGGATAGATCATTCAACACGACATCATACAACGGGCAATAATGTTTAGTTCCCTCTTATAACTTTGACTTAATAGCCATATTTAGAATTTTGTTTTATTTTGTTATTGTTTCTGTTTTAATAAAAAAAACAATTAATATCGTATTTTGTCACATTGCCTTAATTGTTCCTTGTTTTTGACCTGTAATATTCTAATACCCTTTACGGTTTACGTGCTATTAATAAACGTTTTTTCAGAAGAAGAAACTTGATCATGTCAATCACTCTGCCAGAATATAGATATCTTTTTCTATGATCATTCTGGATCATCCTTGACATTTTATGGCAGCGGTCATGCTTTGGACTGGGATCTCAAGTTGCCTCATTTTTCCCCCCTAGGCTATACTGCTTCCGCCTTGTGACTAAACCCATGTCATTAGGGCAAAAAAAAAAAAAAAAGAAAAAAAAAAAATCACATAACTTAGGCTGATTTCCACATGATGTTGTAAGAGCTCTTTTTTGCGCCTTTAATCATATGGAGCATCTTGTGTTGTTTGATCTATACCTTACGCCGTCCCTCTGGGACTGATCTCTACATGTACCTATAGCGCACAATCTTTCAAACTTCATGCTGTGGTTGCTTTCGTTTTTTTTTTTTTTTTTTTTTTTTTTTTTTGGCCGGGCCAATTTGGAATCAACATTAAATTGAATCCTGTTGAGTTATATTTAGCACTTTCTTACATATACAACAAGCAGGTAAAGTCACTGACCTTTATCTATCTTTCTGTATTCGCTACACAACCAGACCTTGACGTTGGGAACTCTTATCAATTGTCTATCACATCACATCTGTTTGATATTTCCTCGCACTGTTACGTTAAGATAAAGTGTTGCGAGCAATTTAAGGGACGTAACTTTTATTAACAAGGGTTGCAATGTGTGTAAAAAGAATAATCATAACATTTAAAACATTAAGTAAATAATTATAATTATTTTTCCAAATAATATTTAAACAAAAGCGCAAGTAAACAAAGAATTTTTAAGTTCCGTTAAAAATATTTCTGTCCATTGTTTTTTTATTATAGAAACATGCATTTATATATTATAAAGAATAAAGATATGAACACTAGGCTCAAGTCCACGTCTGTGATTATGTTTCTTTTAAAGCAATACTGCTATACCCCAAACAAATGTGTATTTTTGTCCGGCACATAGTGCTGCAAAACTAAAGTTGTGATGATGTGTTTGAAAAGTCCCCTTTGAGCTCGAATATGACCATATATCCCTACCAACCGCCTGCACCAAACATTATTATACATGATAGTAACAAGAGGAGCTTTCATATTGCATAGTGGCATGTATTGACTTTAAAATACATCGAGGTCCAACACACTTATAACAGTCTCTCGACACCATACAGGTTAGTGCTCATTGTAGGGCTCTGAAACATAGAGAACAACGAAGACGTTTATATCCCGCATGTGGTTTAATCACACCGTAAACCGAAACGTTTCCAATAGATTTGAGTCGTACAATTCCTTTTACTGCGTCTACGTTATAGCCAAACCATAAATTCGTACGCCAAGTCCGCTAACCGTGTATCACATTGAAAAGTTTGTTTAAAGGTTTTAAAATATTATCAGTTCCAGTTAATACTCTTCAGCTCTACAAGAATACAGCTTGTGACGCGAGAGACTTAAGTCTTGGAAACAAATGGACGGTTAATAGGCACAATGGGCTAATTCACCTGTTTGTCAAACATTTTTGATTACTTGTTTTTGCCCAGGAGCCTTGTGCTCTTTGGGTCACCTCTACACTCTGTTTACGGGGTAGAAGAGGTTCCGATTAAGAAAGAAAGAAAGAACAAATTAATAGTATTGCAAGGTACTTCGTTTTATGACCTTATCTCAAAAAATAGAAAACGACCCCAAAAAAAATAGAGATAACCTAAATAAAAAAGAAACATTAGAGACAGGATTAAAAAGTTAGAGCACGCCCAAAATTAGAGGGCAGATACAAAAAACACGTGGAAAAGAGAAGTTGTGGCAGCTGGAGTCTCAAAGTGGTAATCGAAGCTGCCCTTTGATTGTATAGTATAGTTGGTTCTAGTTTTGCTCCTTAGGCTATTCACAGTGCACTCACTTCGTTACTACTTGACACTACGTTCAGTAACGATACGATTCAATGTGTAAACTTTTCAAAGCTTTATTTGGGTGCTCCCAAGTGGTCGAAAATATGTACAATGTTGCTGACATTCATTTCTGTACAATACAAGTAAATGTGGACGTCATTGTACCTCGTACATTCAAGAATTAATTCAACTCTTCATTCTCTCTAGTGGCTGTTATAAACGACTGAGGTCTCTCTCTCTGTCTCTGACTTGAAATCTTATTCTGTTATTTGTCGTACTTAAATTCCATTACACAGATGTGTATTGTGTCATTTATATCGCAGCTCTGAATAAATGGAGATTGACTGATGCTTGGAATTATCATTTGTTGATATGAATGGACAATCCCGGTGATCTTATCTTTGGTTCCAAGGCTAACTCTTCAGTCAGGCCTAAAGTTCATAAAAAGGTGGATAACGTACCTTGTAAATCTTGAGAACCTCTCCATCTATTGTAAATAACACAAACACTTTGTTCCCTGAATAAAACGGTGTAGACTCTAACATCTCGAGTAAACTTTGAGTTTCTGTTCTCTGTTAACACAGAAATGCTTTGGTAGCACAGTCTCAAAGCATTTCCACAACAAAACCAAGCCAAAGAAAACTCAACCTACCTTTTTCTCTAACAGGTCTTTCCACTCTGAAAGCCAGGCTCGAACTCTCTAATCAACGAACACTTGATGCGCTCTATAACTGTCTGTCCCATGCATCTCATGGGACATTCTATCTGAATGAGTTGACGTCTTCACGAACTATCTTACACCTAGTGCTCTGTCCACTTAGCAAACAACAAAGGGGGACTACTATTTCAAATCCCATAACTCCTTTTTTATTACCCCCCCCCCTTTTTTTTTCTTTTTTTTTACAAAACCGGCTACCCCCAGTCCTTGTTCTGGAATCGCATGTCTAAGAGACGTAGACAGAAGAACACGAGGAGAAGAGACCACGTGACAAAATAACAACGACGAGGAAGATTTGTACGTCATGTCATGTGACAGGAGGACTTGGTGTGTGTTTGCTGACGGGATATGCTCCTTGGAGCAAGAAAGTATGGATAGGAATGAAATAATATAAACAACATTACACAAGAAAGAAAATGACCAAGATAATGGTTCAGCATTCAGCGTTTGGATTTATGGTTAGGCAATCACGTGAGTTTTTGTTTGACAAGATGGCATCGTACGGTTAATCGTGATACAGCCACTGTTTCTTGTACATTTATGGTTATGCTATCACGGGAGTGTTTGTTTGACAAGATGGCATCGTACGGTTAATCGTGATACAGCCACTGTTTCTTGTACACTTATGGTTATGCTATCACGGGAGTGTTTGTTTGACAAGATGGCATCGTACGGTTAATCGTGATACAGCCACTGTTTCTTGTACACTTATGGTTATGCTATCACGGGAGTGTTTGTTTGACAAGATGGCATCGTACGGTTAATCGTGATACAGCCACTGTTTCTTGTACATTTATGGTTAGGTTATAACGGGGGTGTTTGCTTGACAAGATGGCATCGTACGATTAATCGTGATACAGCCACTGTTTCTTATACATTTATGGTTAGGTTATAACGTGAGTTTTTGTTTGACAAGATGGCATCGTACGGTTAATCGTGATACAGCCACTGTTTCTTGTACATTTATGGTTAGTTATAACGTGAGTTTTTGTTTGACAAGATGGCATCGTACGGTTAATCGTGATACAGCCACTGTTTCTTGTACATTTATGGTTAGGCTATCACGTGAGTGTTTGTTTGACAAGATGGCATCGTGCGGTTAATCGTGATACAGCCACTGTTTGTTGTACATTTATGGTTAGGTTATAACGTGAGTTTTTGTTTGACAAGATGGCATCGTACGGTTAATCGTGATACAGCCACTGTTTCTTGTACATTTATGGTTAGGCTATCACGTGAGTGTTTGTTTGACAAGATGGCATCGTACGGTTAATCGTGATACAGCCACTGTTTCTTGTACATTTATGGTTAGTTATAACGTGAGTTTTTGTTTGACAAGATGGCATCGTACGGTTAATCGTGATACAGCCCACTGTTTCTTGTACATTTTATGGTTAGGCTAATCACGTTGAGTGTTTGTTTGACATGATGGCATCGTTACGGGGGGGTTAATCGTGATACAGCCACTGTTTCTTGTACATTTATGGTTAGTTATAACGTGAGTTTTTGTTTGACAAGATGGCATCGTACGGTTAATCGTGATACAGCCACTGTTTCTTGTACATTTATGGTTAGGCTATCACGTGAGTGTTTGTTTGACAAGATGGCATCGTACGGTTAATCGTGATACAGCCACTGTTTCTTGTGCATTAATGGTTAGTTAAAAACGTGAGTTTTTTTGTTTGACAAGATGGCATCGTATAGGTTAATTCGTGATACAGCCACTGTTTGTTGTACATTTATGGTTAGTTATAACGTGAGTTTTTGTTTGACAAGATGGCATCGTACGGTTAATCGTGATACAGCCACTGTTCATCTGTACAGTTTATGTTACATCGCGTGGATTTTTGTTTGACAAGATGACAGCGTGCGGTGTAATGGTGAATACAGCCACGTGTTGTAATGGACAGGGGGGTTAGGCTATCACGTGAGTGTTTGTGACAAGATGGCATCGTACGGTTAATCGTGATTGGGTACAGCCACTGTTTCTTGGTACATTTTGATGGTTAGTTATGGCAGACGTGGTTAATTGATTTTTGTTTGGTTGGACAGATGGCATCGTACGAGTTTAATGGTGATACAGCCACTGTTTCTTGTACATTTATGGTTAGTTATAACGTGAGTTTTTGTTTGACAAGATGACATCGTGCGGTTAATGGTGATACAGCCACTGTTTCTTGTACATTTATGGTTAGGCTATCACGTGAGTGTTTGTTTGACAAGATGGCATCGTACGGTTAATCGTGATACAGCCACTGTTTCTTGTACATTTATGGTTAGTTATAACGTGAGTTTTTGTTTGACAAGATGACATCGTGCGGTTAATGGTGATACAGCCACTGTTTCTTGTACATTTATGGTTAGTTATAACGTGAGTTTTTGTTTGACAAGATGGCATCGTACGGTTAATCGTGATACAGCCACTGTTTCTTGTACATTTATGGTTAGGCTATCACGTGAGTTTTTGTTTGACAAGATGGCATCGTGCGGTTAATGGTGATACAGCCACTGTTTCTTGTACATTTATGGTTAGTTATAGCGTGAGTTTTTGTTTGACAAGATGACATCGTGAGGTTAATGGTGATACAGCCACTGTTTGTTGTACATTTATGGTTAGGCTATCACGTGAGTGTTTGTTTGACAAGATGGCATCGTGCGGTTAATGGTGATACAGCCACTGTTTCTTGTACATTTTCTTTCTTTATACATTAATATGAGAGTTATGATTGTTATTTTTGTGTTCGACTACATGTCTTTTAATTTCCATACAGATCACAATATATTAACAGCTCCTTTTGTCCAATTCATGTAATAATGATTGACTCAGGGGATGGTGAGGACTGAACAATCATTGCCGGGCTCACAAAGGGATTTGTTATAGTCGTTTATCACAAGTTTAGGCCAAGGGTCACGAACCTTTCCATGACAATTAGGAAAAATATTTCATTTTGTCTCCATTAAAAAAAAAAAAAAAAAATGAAGATATCCATAAAACAAAAAAAAATCCCTTATTCAATAATATGTATATTATATATAGTTGAAATAATAAACACAATTTTTCAAATACTATTTTTATACACAATAATACTATTTTTGTCAGTAGCAAATATTTAGATAAGTTGTAACATAAAAATAAAATAAAATATACACATTAAGGAGAATTAATGACACTTTTGCTTTTGGATTTCCTTGTAAAGTTGGTCAACATTTGATGAATAATCTGTAGTTTTCATTTTCAAGCATGACAGGAGAATCACGTCATTCAATTAGTTTCTTAATTAGCTTTTGATAATTCATGTTCGAAAATAATTGAGAGAGCCGAGGGCCGCACGTGGCTCACGAGCCGCGGGTTCCCGCCTCTCGTTTAAGACCAAGGACGGCAAAAAAAAGAGGCAGAGACTTTTCCCCAGCTCTCGGGGTACTCTGTAACCTAAAGAGAACTAAAACTATCCTCTCCCCCAGAATCGCTACATTAAACACTTAGGCAAAATTGACGGCTAATTTTCTTTGTCTTTTTCTTGTTTGTTGTTGTTTTGTTTGTTTTTAATTCTCAGAAGTAAATGTGTTACCAAAACAAATGAAATTATTTCAGATAATGGACATTACAATTTAGTCGTCAAAATTATAAAGAAATGTAACTGTAAATAAAAGGACAAAGAAACATGCTTTGGTTCAAGCCCAAGCGCACATACATACATACAAATAAGTATATACATACATACATCCGCTATGAATACTTTTATGTATTAATAAATATAAAGTCGCAATATGTACGAAAGTTAGTGTTTCTTGTCTTATCTGAAAACTTCGTGGAATGATTTAAGCGTTTTGTTTCCTGCGTGAATATGTATAGAAAACGTTAAAAATCTTTTATCATAGACGGCTTTATTTTTTAAAATCCATACAGTATGTTTTTGCCTTTGTCCAGGAATGAAAACCGTGATATTTGTGTTTTCTACTGTTTTAAGAGAAATGGCAGTTAATTAATATAAAGTATGCAAGACAAATTGAAAACATTCGATGAGAGGTCACAGCAATTGGGTCTGAAAATACACAGGGAAAAGACAAAAATAATGAGAATAAATGCAGGTAATGATAACAGGGTTGAACTTGAAGAAACACCAATACAAGATGTAGAATCGTACACATATCTTGGCAGCAATATAGACACAGTTGGAGGGGCAGACAGTGATATCAAACTAAGAATACAAAAAGCAAGAGGAGCTTTCATTGCATTGGGAAATATATGGAAATCAAGAGAAATTGGATCCAACACGAAAATAAGAATCTTCAACTCAAATGTGAAGTCAGTCCTATTGTATGGCTCTGAGACATGGAGAACAACAAAGACAACAACCAAAAAGCTACAGACTTTCATAAATGGGTGCTTGCGTAGAATAGAGGGATTAAAATGGTATGACAAGGTTACCAACGTGGAACTGATGACAAGAACTAGACAAGTGCCAGTGGAACAAGAGATAAGAAGAAGACGATGGCGATGGATAGGACACACACTGAGGAAACCTGTTGATACCATTACAAGGCAGTCCTTGTTCTAGAACTCCCAGGGCAAGAGAGGCAGAGGTAGACCAAGAAGCACACGGAGAAGAGAGCTGGAAACAGAGGTGAAAATGATGAGGAGAACGTGGAAAGAACTTGAGATGATGGCACGTGACAGGAGAACTTGGCATGTGTTTGTTGAAGGCCTATGCTCCTTTGGGAGTGGAGGGTTATGAATGAATGATGAATGTTCACAGTCGGAGTAAAGGACTGACTTGACATTTGAGTGGAACATTCTGAGTGTTGTTTTTGGTGTTCTCTATGTTCACAGTCGTATTGGCGCAGGGGGTGGTGGGGACTATGGTCATTGTCGGGCTCACAAAGGGATTTGTTACAGACGTTTTATCATAACTTTAGTTTAGGCAGCACTAAGTGCCGGTTAAAAATACTTACATGGAAGTGCACTATTATACTCATTAAAAGGAACTGGCAGTATACATATTTACTGGCCTGAATATGAACTCAGTGTTAATTTATTTTATATTTTTTGAAAGATAGAAATGCGCATTTCTACAATTATAACATATCACAGCCATCTTCTTTAAACTTTGTAAAATCTGTGTCATTTCTTCTTTGCTAGAAAATATCATTGAAAATAATTTGAAATTTATAATTTAATGCACTGATTGCAATTGTTAGCTTAATAAACAGGATGCATCCCGTGGTTAAAAAAGGAAATTACGTCCCATGTGTTCTCGCAAAACGGTATATTAAGATAGAGTATGAGGGAAAATGCAATGCAATCCTGATAAATACCAACATGACAATATCAATTGTCGTCGCTATATTTGTATCATTTCGGGTTGATGAAGCAGCTAATGAGTTATACAATTCTTCCATTGATACTCTTATCTCAGCTACATCATCCTGCTCTACAATAACGGAGTGGGTAACTGTTCTTCTTGTACTGTTAATTTGTTGGTTTTACCAAGGCACAGCAGCTGATCTAATTTTACTTACTATAGCCGATGTTTTAAAACAATCAGCAATCATATATATTTACGAAAAATATATCACATACTTTAAACAATTTTAATTTCATTTAAGATTACTGAAGCGTTTAAGTTTAGTTTGTAACAGATACGTTTATGTTTCATATCGTGCAAACTGTAAACATTATGAAATATAACTGTAAACATTATGAAATATAACTGTAAACATTATGAAATATAACTGTAAACATTATGAAATATAACTGTAAACATTATGAAATATAACTGTAAACATTATGAAATATAACTGTAAACATTATGAAATATAACTGTAAACATTATGAAATATAACTGTAAACATTATGAAATATAACTGTAAACATTATGAAATATAACTGTAAACATTATGAAATATAACTGTAAACATTATGAAATATAACTGTAAACATTATGAAATATAACTGTAAACATTATGAAATATAACTGTAAACATTATGAAATATAACTTTAAACATTATGAAATATAACTGTAAACATTATGAAATATAACTGTAAACATTATGAAATATAACTGTAAACATTATGAAATATAACTGTAAACATTATGAAATATAACTGTAAACATTATGAAATATAACTGTAAACATTATGAAATATAACTGTAAACGAACGGGCGCACAAGGCGGTCCATAACGAGGCTCATTATTCCTTCAGTTAGAATATATACACTGTTCAAAAAAAGAAACGCAACTTTTTTGGTTTTACTTTTATAAAACATATTCGCTGATTGGACATCAGTCAACCTATCGACTGTGTCCATCTGGTCATTAACTTCTCGTGGTTACCTGAATTGTACTCACCTCATGATTCGTGAGGTCATGAAAGAGGTGAAGGTCAAAACTACATTTTTGACAATAACTCGTGACAGGTTCATGAGAATCCCATGAAACTTACTGAACACAAAACTCTCTGACCATATTATTGAATGCCTATAAAAGATTGACGCTCCTCGAATAAATTCAGTTGAAAATTCAATGCGCAAGTATAGCTCATCTCCCTACAGAACAACGACTCATCATCATTGGACGTTTACAGACTGGACAGTCACAAAGTGTAGTGGCCAGACAATTTAATGTGGTTAGAAGCACCATTAGTCGCCTTTGGAGGCGATTTCAAGAAACTGGCTCAGTGGCAGACCGGCCGCGCAGTGGAAGACCCAGAGTCACAACTCCTGCCGAAGACCGCTTCATCCAGCTGCGTCACCTCAGGAATCGACTTGCATCTGCGTCCTCCACAGTCCAGTCAATGTCAGCAGCTCGTCGAATTTCAGATCAAACGGTCAGGAACCGGCTGCACGACTCTGGTCTTTGGGCTAGAAGATTCTACAGAGGTCCTGTTCTTACGGACCGGCATCGCCAGAACCGACTGCAGTGGGCGAACCAGCATCGCCAATGGACCGTTGGGAATGACTGGAGACGGGTTTGGTTTAGTGATGAATCATTTTTTGTGCTCCAGCGACACGATAGACGGAGAAGAGTTTACCGCAGAGTCCATGAGCGCTACGCCCAGAACAGCGTTGATAAGGCTCCTCCACATGGTGGTGGTGGTGTACTGATGTGGGAGGCGATCTACTTCATGGGAAGAAGTGACCTGGTGCAAATTGAATGACGCCTGAATGCCCAGCGATACGTCGCTGAAATCCTTCGTCCTCACGTCCTTCCACTTCTGGCTGCACGAGGGTCGATTTTTCAGCAGGATAGCGCTCGACCTCATGTGGCACAACTCACCACCCAGTTCCTCGCTGACAACAAAGTCCAGACCATTCCGTGGCCAGCCATGTCATCAGACATGAATCCCATAGAATACTTACGGGATGAACTCGACAGACGACTCCGCCAGCTAGACGTGGCTCCAGCCAATCTCCGACAGTTGTCTCTTGCACTCCGGGAAGAGTGGGCAGCCATCCCACAACAACAGATCCAACGGCTAATCGGATCCATGTCAAGGAGATGTCGTTCTCTGATAGAGGCCAGAGGAGGCCATACACCTTACTGAAACGGAGGCCTCAGTTGCAAAGAATAAAAGTCCAAACCAAATTTAATGAACATCATTTCATTGTTAAAGTCTGAAAGTTTCTTCATGCCAAGATTGAAACATTAATTCCGTAAAAAAAAATTTTGGTACAAGTTTGAAATTTGGTGTCCATTCTTCTTCTTTTCTTCTTCGATCCTTAACCACCGACCGTCAAAGCAGTCAGTGGCCATCACGCCTAGTGGCGTCTTGTAGGGCAACATGTCGAGGTATTGCGGCTTGTGTACCCTGACTACCCCCAGAGCTATGCCAGCGGGAGTTTTACTCCTGGAAGGTTCTACCAAGCTGGACAGGTTTGCGCGGGCAGGGGTTAGACTAAAGCAGACACCCTCGTCCTCCACGTTGGGGGTTTTAGCATAGGTCTGACACCCCTGTCTATGTAAAAAGAAAAGAAGTTAAGGAAACAATAACAAAAAAAAAAAGAGAACAGGCCATGCCCCCGTCAATAAACATTTAAATAGAATAGACCCACTACATGAACCACAATGTATGCACTGCCACCACCATGATGAATCAGTTGAACACCTACTGTTACAATGCCCAAGACTAATTGACCTGCGACACCAGCTACTCCCATCGCACCCAACCTTCCACAATACACTCTACACATCATAACAACTGAGGAAGACTTGTACCTTTATCAGAGAGGCAATGGGCTGTCAAGAGGTACCTGCTCACAGCTAAAGGGATTATATCATCATCATCATTATTGTTAAATTGTATTTTTGACCGGCACATAGTGCTGCCTAAACTGAAGTTGTGATAGACGTGTCTGACAGGAACATCCTAGGCGGGAAACGCATCACCTATACAACAATAGGTATCCCCTATAACATCATCACTATACCAATCACAACTGTGGTTTCAAACTGTCACACAATAGGAGCACACAGCTCTACCACAAATCACAAACTGCGCTAGTCACATTTGGGTACACTCTCAGCCACCCAGACTTGCTCACCAAACACGCTTTCTCCATGCGTATGTACAAATCACAACTTGCTGACACGAAGTCACACATAAACTCAATCCCTGAGTTAAACTTAAACAAATATTGACAACCTCAGTGACCATTACTTCCACTAACTCCGTCATCCACCCACATGAAATTGTTCTGTGACATTAGACGAAGTCCAAAACCACGCTCTACGGTTTATAAGTGGTATAATGAAGACAACGCCGAACGATGCATGTGAAAACGACAAAAAAATTGAACCGTTAAAGTGAAGAAAAGAACTCGCAGCTGTGGAAACATACAAAAGGTATCCGAGAATGGACACAAAGGAGGAGAGTAGGACAATGATAGAGCAGTGGCACCATAAACACAGAATACAAAAGACATCTTTTCTTATAAATGCAAAAGAAGCTAGCATCAAATACCACCTACCAGCAGTTAGAAAGCCAATAACAGCTATCAATAATGAACCACCTTGTTGGCAGGCATCTACTCCTACAGTAAGAACTGAACTCTCTCACTCCTCAACAGACAAGAACATCCTAGCACCACTACTAAAATCCATCGCCTTAGAAACTATAGACTCATATCCACAAGATATCATCCATGTCTACACAGATGAATCTGCATTTGAAGCTACCACCAACGCTGGATATGGCGCAGTGATAAAATACCCCAACCTGCACCCAGAAGACCACCCTTGCATCTTTGGCCCATACAGAGAACTTTGCTCCAGCTATGATGCAGAAATAACAGGACTAGAAAAAGCATCGTGCCGGATAATCTCAGACCCCTTAAGGCCCAGCGGCCCACATATGACCCATCATACATAACTTTGTAATAGTTTTATAACAAAACAAGTATTAATTCCCACTTGGTCAAATATGGGTTATTTCATAAGCAAATGAACGGCCTTCAAATTTTTATACAAAGTTACATTCTAAAATGCGTTTTCAGTCTTAGAAATATTAGTTAAGTATAAAATTTAGCTTTCAATTATAGAAGTTCTTGGGCCTTAAGGGGTTAAAAGTGGCATCACTCCACCCGAGGACATCGTTATACTCTCAGACTCAAAATCAGCACTTCAAGCCCTAGAAAGCAAAATGTCTCCTGATGTAAATAACATTTGCATATTAATTGACCAGCTGTTCACTTCCTACGACGTCGAAGTTACACTATAGTGGATCCCTGAGCATGTCGGAGTCCCAGGAAATGAAAAAAAAAAACCGATAAACTATCCAAAAGTGGAGCAGCACTGTCCCAGTCCCCATCAAGTACCACACTGGAAACCTGCCAACAGATCCTGAGAAACAATTATAGGCAAGAATGGCTACACCAGTGGGCTACCTCCCAGACATGGCGTCCTTTCTTCAAAAATCAAGCGAAACCAAACCCTCAAGATTTAGTTTAACAATTGAAAAGAAGAGATCAGAGTCTAATCTTGCAGCTGAGAACAGACCATTCTTCTTCTTTGATCCTTAGCCGCCGACCGTCAAAGCAGTCAGTGGCCATCACGCCTAGTGGCGTCTTGTAGGGCAACAACAAATTGATTCCATTTTGCTCGGTCGGTGGCCATCCTTCGTACAGTGCCCCAACTCTGGTTCATTTTTTGCATCTCAGCCTCCACAGTCCTCCGCCAGGTTGTTTTTGGTCGGCCTCTCTTTCTTTTTCCTTCAGGGGTCCAAAGCATAGCTGTTCTTGTGATGGCATCGGGGTCTCTTCTGAGGACATGGCCAACCCAGCTCCAGCGTCTGCCAGCTATGATGGTGTGCATGTCCTCTTGCTTGCTCCGAGTAAGCAGATCTTGGTTAGTGATGGTATTCGGCCAACAGATTCGGTGAATTTTTCTTAGGCATGTTGTGTGAAAAGAGGACAATTTCGACATTTCCTTCTCTGTAACTCTCCAGCATTCCGCAATACCTTGTCGAGGTATGGCGGCTTGTGTACCCTGACTACCCCCAGAGCTATGCCAGCGGGAGTTTTACTCCTGGAAGGTTCTACCAAGCTGGACAGGTTTGCGCGGGCAGGGGTTAGACTAAAGCAGACACCCTCGTCCTCCACGTTGGGGGTTTTAGCATAGGTCTGACACCCCTGTCTATGTAAAAAGAAAAGAAGTTAAGGAAACAATAACAAAAAAAAAAAGAGAACAGGCCATGCCCCCGTCAATAAACATTTAAATAGAATAGACCCACTACATGAACCACAATGTATGCACTGCCACCACCATGATGAATCAGTTGAACACCTACTGTTACAATGCCCAAGACTAATTGACCTGCGACACCAGCTACTCCCATCGCACCCAACCTTCCACAATACACTCTACACATCATAACAACTGAGGAAGACTTGTACCTTTATCGGAGAGGCAATGGGCTGTCAAGTGGTACCTGCTCACAGCTAAAGGGATTATATCATCATCATCATTATTGTTAAATTGTATTTTTGACCGGCACATAGTGCTGCCTAAACTGAAGTTGTGATAGACTGTCTGACTAGTACCATTGTGGGCCCGACTATGACCATAAATCTCTACCATCTTTTCCACCACACACTATTACATGAGGTGACAGGAGTTTCATATTACAAAGACACACGCTTGAAATTAAAACACAAAGAGAATAAAACAAAAATAACAATCTTCAACTCACATATTAAGTCTCACTGAATGGTTCTGTCACATAGATAATCAGGAAACGTTGGAGAAAAACCACACTTGATGATAGGAAACTCTTTATAGAGCGATACAACAGGAGGCAATCTGATCATCAGAAGCAGTCCCCCCGTCCGACAAGTGTTTCGGCCCAGTATACTCCTTTACACTCTAAGGGGGGCAGGCCCACTTGGGTCATGACTCCCAAGCGTCTCAGCCTCCTGTTGTCTTGTATCGAAAATGAACCCATTTCACTTGTTGTAGCAACTTTAAAATCCACAACTCAATTAGCCGTGGAAGCAATTGTGAAAGTAACAAAGAGAAGATAAATTATTCCGTTCGTTCCGTCGCACATCACAACTAAGGATACACACTGAGACACATGCGCGAAGCCGACGCGGCTCACCACTGCGCGATAGCAACTGAAATTCTGTGCCTAACACCTCTTATAATATACGCCGCCTGTTGCCCCTCAGTCACAGCCCTTTCACTAGTACACCAAAAAACTCAACGTATTGTGGACTTAGACAAATTCCTGGTGTTTTCTGTACCGCATTTCCATTGCCCATTGTGGTTGTTCCACTGCCAGCAGATGCCTTTTCGGCAGTTTCACTAAGCCTCTTCAGTGCCCCTGTTCTCGACTGTCCCCTCAGCCCCAACAGTTTCAATAAATCATACACTGATGCAGCCACAAGCCCTCTTGCGCCCACCTCAACAGCCATTACCCTTGCAGTGAACCCATCGTGTCTCAGATCCGCGGCCAGATCATTATACTGGGCCTCTTTGAGCGAATGTTGCTCGTCCAATTTGGATTCAAATTTCACGGTCAGTTCAATCAGTATAACCTGAAGCGCTGCTGAAGAGTGAAGCACTATATCTGGCCGTCTTCGTGATTTTCTGATACTCTCTGGATATGCCCCTCGTCCAGGTAGGTCTACCGCCATCTCCCAGTCGTTTGCACAGTCAAGAAGAGATGTAAACTGCTACACGGTTTACTCCGTTTGGGGTGTGCTGACTTTCCTGCCCTCAGAAAGTATGTATTTGCGGTGCTCGGCCTGGGTTTGCTATTCGCCTTCATCCTTGCCAGGTCTATTGTCGCAGCAAGTTCAGTTAGCACTTTGTTATGGCGCCAAGTGTATCGTCCTTGCCCTAATGACACCTTACACGCTGAGAGCACGAGTTCAAGTGTCTGCCTTCCCTGGTGTGATGATACACATTGATACACTGATCCCATTTGTAGTATTTGTATAGTTAAAATAATGTAGAAATAAAAATTATTGGAGTTATGAGGTTTCGTTTTCGCCCACACCAGCAGGTATATGGATTTTATCCGACAGTAACGAAGAATAAATAATACTATCTTTCCCTAGCGTCCTTGAGACTAGATCAATCCGGTTTTCATCTGGAGAGAGGGATAGAGGAGCGACAGACAAGTGATACTTTAACACGTGTTGGTTTGAAAACAACACAAATTTGTAAGCGAACGCGCGTAGTAGTGTTAGGCAGGTTTGAATAAAAAGGCGGAAATGCCACATGCAAGCCGCTTAATATAATCACATCGTGGAAAACGTATAAACACACAGCGCATGGCCTGCCCAATAGTACACTTTATGACGTAACAGACTAGTGGCTTCAGTTTGAACAGAGGGGGAAAGGTGGAGTATCTATAGAAAAGTTAGAAATTTACGAATATTCTGGAACATATAAGGATTTTTTTTATTAAAAGGGATATGACCATAAAACTTGGTTAGTTAGATAGCCTATCTTTTCCTGAGTAATAATATGTTTTAAAATACAAATTCCTCCAGATAATACTAAAGATATTGACAAAATACTATATTGGTTCGTGCAGACTGACCGACAGACCCCCGTTCTTGCATTCACTATCGGTGACAATTTTTTGCACGCGTTGTTGAAAAGAAGCAGAAGAGAGAGGGTACATGTAATTTAATTGGGGGAGTTTGAAAGGGGGAGAGATATTATTGGGTGGCTCAAACTGAATATTGGTTTTTGGTAGTGTTAGGCCAAAAAGAAAGTCTATTTTTAACTAAATGCCAAGATCGGACGGACCGACAGACAGAGGTACCCCAAAATTGGGCTGTACTTTTGGCCTTATTTTTCAAATTCAAGTCAGAATTTGGAACCGTCCGATCTCATTGGCCAAAACATTTAATATTACTAGGAAATTTGACGGCTCGACGCCATTTGCATTAATTCTGTCCCTGAAGCAGGACGATTGATAGTCTGTGAAGTGTGACGTGCCTTATTAGTAATATATGTATTAAAATAAAGCATAAGAAGGCGTCATAGTCCAGCCAGCAGCACGTCTGAAGTTGTGCTAAATCAACGTACCTGTGGTGTTTTTCTTGAATTTGTGGTAAGACAGAAATTATTAAATATTTTTATTTTTAAAAATGTGAGTGTGAGATACTGCCATTTGCAAAATTTTACGACAGTAAGTACATAGTCGAGGTCCCTAGCTGACTTCTGCAGGGCCTAGAGGTTAGTTTATCTTATAACAAATTACCAGAGATGTAGAATACACATGTTTTCTTAGGTGGGCAGATGGAAACATATCACCCACCTTATTGTATGGAAAAAAGAAAATTAATGATAATATTGCAGATGCAGTGCAGCCATTAGGGGAGAGGAATGTGAAACTGGTGCTACTTGCTACATCATTTATGTGGATGAGCTGGGGGTTGGTCAGAGAGATCTGACCCAGGTCTTTTGTTCTAAATATATTATTGTTTGTAAAAATTGGTGGATTAGATATTGTGTTAAGACCGAACATAATTTTCATGTTGCAGGGTTTCTTTGTCTGGCACTGTGCTAGTGCCAGATATCCTGAACTGAACGACTCTGTATGAGAGTGGAAATGTCTCTCGTGGTACAAGCTTCCTACCACTGGAGTAGCAATATTGATACACGCTGCCTATCACATTACCTCAGAGCAAGTGAGGCAGTGGCCGTTGGCCGGAAAGACAACTATCTTCTATCGTCACAGGCCAGATAAGTACATCAGACCTGGCGTGCGGAAATTCATCAACTACTCCACCAAATTAAAAATTGTATTGTACTTGTAATAAAACTTTTCCACCAATACTCATGTATAACGAAAAAATAAACTTTGTGAAATAAAAGACCGGGTATGATGTAAACAACCCGACCCTCCATCCAGCACTATTTAGAAATAATATAGGTTTAATAACAACAGAAAAGCTTTTGGTGTCCATTACCACTGCAATAATGTTGCGTTTCTTTTTTTTTTTTGAACATTATATATAAGTTTAATGAGAAAACTTTGTCTTATTGAAGTTTCTCAAGTTCTAGCTCTCACAAAAACCGCACATACACTGTCTAAATACATAGTCAGAATTGAGCAGGTTTTCCACGGTAATTGCCCATTAACAGTGTAATTTTATTAAACTGACTTTAAGTTTTCACGCTCGTTCAAGAAACAATTCTTTAAATACTTTTCTAAAGCTATAGACAGGGTGCCGCGCTGGTGTTTCCCATGCTTGTCATGGTAGCCGATCTTCTACCATTCTGCAGACATGGCCAAACCATCTTAGTTGGGACTGTTCTACTTGGGTCTGCAGCGGGTGGGATTTTAGGCCTTGACGTATCGTCTGGTTGCGGACCATGTCTCTTCTTGTTACTTCAACCACCATCCTCAGATACCTCATTTCTGAGGTTTGGATCTGGCTTTTGTGGGTTGTAGTCATTGCCCGTGACTCGCATCCATATGTCAAGATTGGGACATAGGTATACAACCATCTTCGTTTTCATACCAACCTCTTTCTTGCTGAGGAATCCTTGATTTATGGCCTGAAAAAGTCTCCCAGCCGCTGCTTTTCCAGTGGCCAACTCTTCTTTGATGCCTCCCTTTCGGTATATAATAGCTCTGAGATATATAAAGTGGTCGATCTGCTCCAGGACCTGTTCTCCCAGCTTAATCTGATGTCTTCTTTCTTCTCGTGATATCACCATGGATTTTGTTTTAGAGTTGCTTATGACCATCCCTCTCTTCTCCAGCTCTTCCTAACAGACTTGCAGGTTGGATTGGAGATATCCCTCTGATTTAGCAATCAGGGCAACATCATCAGCAAATGCCAGCTCTGAAATAAATACTTGTCTCATCTTCCAGTACCCCAGTGAATAATTTCTTGTTCTCTCCTTACATGCCTTGATAACATCGTCCATGAGGAGTATGAAAAGATAAGGTGACAGGATATCACCTTGTCTTACACCAGTGGCGGTCCTGAACTCTTCTGGTTAAGGGTTTGCTGTCCTCGCATAATTTCTGCAAGACGTGTAGAAGCTCTGTATAGCATGAATCAGAGGTGCTAGAATGTTCTTCCTTGCCAAACAGTCCCAAAGCTTGCTCCAGGGGACACTGTCAAATGCTTTTTCCAGATCTATGAAACAAAGATGGATCTCACTCTTATACTCAAGGGTCTTCTCATTCAGCTGTCTGAGTGTGAAGATTAGGTCTTGAGTACTTCGGTTTGCTCGGAATCCGCACTGGACCTCATCCAATTGTGGCTCATCTAGGCGTTTGAGTCTCGGCAACAGACAGCGTATATTATAAGGGGTGTCAGGCACAGAATTGCAGTGGCTAGACTCGTTGGGTTCGCGCTGGTGTCTCAGTGGGCGTCCTTTGTTGTGATGTGCGACGGAACGAACGGAATAATTTGTCTTCTCTTTGTTACTTTCACAATTGCTTCCACGGCTAATTGAGTTGTGGATTTTAAATTTGCTACCATACGTGAAATGGGTTCATTTTCGATTCAAGACAACAGGAGGCTGAGACGCTTGGGAGTCATGACCCAAGTGGGCTCGCCCTATTAGAGTGC
This sequence comes from Oreohelix idahoensis, assembly GCA_024509875.1. Taxonomy (NCBI): domain Eukaryota; kingdom Metazoa; phylum Mollusca; class Gastropoda; order Stylommatophora; family Oreohelicidae; genus Oreohelix; species Oreohelix idahoensis. The sequence goes on along the minus strand of JAMPIV010003363.1, from coordinate 26,205 downwards.
AAAGGAGTGTATCGGGCCGAAACACTTGTCGGACGAAGGGACTGCTTCTGGTGATCAGATTGCTTCCTGTTGTATTGCTCTGTAAAGAGTTTCCTATCATAGTTGCACGGTTAAACCAGTGACGATCGGGAAAAGACCGATTGACTTCTGGAAAGACAGATGACACTGGGAAAGACTAGAAACCGGCTGACCGGGTTAGCACCCCGTAAGATGTATTCAATTGCTACAGGACCCAACAATGATAGATGCCACAGGATTCACCGAAAAGGGGGGGGGGAGGATGATGAATCCACAGGCGACTCATTGGAATCGACCAGACCCGTTACACGGACTTCGAGCTCTGAACAAAGGCTGGAATTTCCATGTGCCTGTGGTAGGGAATTCACTACTCAGAGAGGAATGAAAATCCACAGAACGAAAAAGGGATGTGGGAGTTCATCAGGGGGAGATCAACAGCGCTCTGTCTCGACGGATAAGACGTTAGGAGAACGCAGCCAGGAGTCAATCCACAGTGCTGGGTACATTCAAGTTGATCTACCAGATGATGATCTCACACACTTCGTGGGCGGGAAGAGAGATGCAATCAAGTTTCCACCTTCCAGTGCAAAAGGGCTTCGGGAACAGCTAGACGAAGCCTTGGCAAATGAGTTGTATAACAACCTGAAGCAGCTAACTTTGGAGAAGAAGCTGGAAATCTTCGGCGACATAATATATCTGCACTGTCGCAAAGTGTTCGGAGTGAGGGAGGCAAGGGAAAGTAACCCACCACAAAAAAAGTAGAAGATAAATTAAAATAGAAGAAATCTGGAAACAGAAGAAGCATGCCCGAAAACTGTTCAAGAACGCAGTTGCCACAGAGAAGGAAGGGTTACGACAAGTTTGGGAGCACCTGAAAGGCCAACATAATGTCTTTTGTAGAGCAGAAAGGTTGTGTAGGAAGAGAAGGAAGACTCGAAGGGATAGGGAAAGATTCTTTAGGGAGCCCTTCAAGTTTGCCAAAGAACTGTTTGAGCAGCTACGGTCGGGTACGCTAAACATCAGGAAAGAAGACCTGGAAGAACGCCTTAGAATGACATATTCAGATGGTCGCAAAGATGAGCCGCTCAGCAGCATGGCAGGCCTTACATGGCCGAGTAAGCCAGAAGTTGAATTTAACACCAAGCCCCCAACGGTGCAAGAGGTAGAAAGCATTGTCCAGAAAGCTCGGTGCAAGTCAGCTCCAGGTCCTAATGGTGCTCCATATGTGGTGTATAAGAGATGCCCTGAGGTGCTCAAACGACTGCTCCGTTTACTGAAGAATGCGTGGAAAACCCAGCTTGTAAGCAAGGAATGGAGAAAGGCGAACGGAGTCTACATCCCGAAGCACAAAGTTCCACAGACATTAGTCAGTTCAGGCCAATCTCACTACTCAATGTGGAAGAGAGGATATTTTTCTCAGTGATGGCGAAAAGACTCACTACATACCTCCTGGCAAATGGGTACATTGACATTACCATTCAGAAAGGAGGTATCCCAGGTACACCAGGATGTCTAGAGCATGCCACAATGATCTGGGAAGCAATCAAAAAGGCAAAGTCTAACAGAACAAACCCCCATGTAATCTGGTTGGATCTAGCGAATGCTTATGGATCCGTTCCACACCAGATGTTGTGGCAGGCCGAAGAAATGTATCATGTTCCACAAGAGATTGCAGCAATGCTGAAGCTGTATTTCGCAGGGTTTTCTGTCAGATTTTCAACCAGAGAGTACACAACGAAGTGGATTGACCTTGAAGTTGGAAATGCGATGGGATGTACCATCTCTCCAATACTATTCGTGATGGCTATGCAGGTAATCCTCAATGCGGCTGAAGGAATGGCTATAGGTCCAAAGCTCGGTGGAATGTGTCACATGCCACCGCTCAAAACATTCATGGATGACACAACAATTCTGACATCAGATGAACATCAGGCCCGGAGGATGTTAGCACGCCTGGATGAACTAGTCAGCTGGTGCAGAATGAGCTTAAAACCCAAGAAGTCGAGAAGCCTATCAGTCAGGAAAGGGAAGATAGCAGAGGTCATATTCATGGTTTCCAACCAAAGAATCCCTACTGTCATTGAGGAACATGTTAAAAGTCATGGCAGGGTGTACGATGCCTCATTAAAAGACTCGACAGCAGTGCAACAGACAATAGAAATGGCAGAAAGAGGACTACATATCATAGACCAATGCAGACTCCTGGGAAAGTTCAAACTGTGGTGCCTCCAGTTCATGTTGATACCGAAGTTGCTGCGGCCACTGCTTATATATGAAAGTACAGTGGAAGCTATAGAACAGAAGTCAAGAAGTTCATGAGAAAATGGCTAGGGGTACCACCAGGTCTGTCAGATGTAGCACTGTACTGCAAAATGTCAAAACTTCTGCTTCCCTTCAAGTCAGTTGTTGAAGAGTACAAAGTTGGAAAGGCAAGGCTTGCAATGATGCTACGCGAGTCAGCTGATGACGTGGTTAAGTCCATTCAGCCCACACTGACAACGGGAAGGAAGTGGAGAGTGGAAGAAGCTGTTGATGCTGCCCAAGAGTCACTCAAACTGAGGGAGGTAATCGGATACACACAAACGAATAGACGGGGATTTGGTCATGGAGACATCCGCTGGTGGTCCAAGGCATCAAGCAGGGAGCGCAGAGACATGGTAGTTCAGGAGATACGAGGAGCTGAGAATGATAAGAGGTTGCAAAAAGCAGTGCAGCAGGTCCAACAAGGCCAATGGACTACATGGAAAGGAGCCCTGCAGAGGTCCTTGACATGGAATGATATATGGCATATGGCACCTCTTAGGCTCAGCTTCGTTGTTAGATCAATGTATTTTTTTTTTTTTTTTTTTTGCGTACGCCTGCTAATACTCGAGGCGAAATCTCAGGTTATTATTTTTTTTTTTAATGTCTAACCTGACATTGACTTTACGTGAGTATCCCTTTATTTCTTGTACAGAGACAGGTGTCCCTCGCCATTCAGGCAAATACTCGCCGATTTCGAAGGTACCCATTGCAGCTGGGTCGGCTCAGGAGCCGCCAGTCCCTGGTCGACGACACTCCTTCAAATGTCCTCGCCAGGTCTCAAGTTAATCCAGTCCAAATCCCGGTCGACGAAAAATCCTCAAATGCCGTCGCCCGGGTTTGATCCTGTATTACCCGGTCGCCAGAGCGGTGTTGTAACCACTACGCTAGCGCGGCTCCTAGATCAATGTATGACCTGCTGCCGTCGGCCACAAACCTTGTGAAATGGGGAAAGTCGGATGATGGGCAGGGCCCCTTGTGCCAGGTGTGGTGGATTTAGATGTTATGAAATGTTGTTGTTATGTATTTAGATTGTACTGAATGAGGTCAGCTGTGAAGGCCCCTGAGTATAACAATTATTAGGGTGAGTTTTCAGGGGGCCTTTCTGCTACCACCTTATGATCTCATTCAGACTTATTCTTGACTAGTATGTATGATAGCTACGTCTAATGTCTAGGGTTATGAACATGTGGTGTGATGGTAATTTAATACTAAAACACACACACATAAACAAATATTAATGTCTATGATCAAATGAATTAACACCGTGTTTTCAGTTTTGATAATTAAAAGTATTTTTTTTACAATTTTATTAGTCCTGAACCTAATATTCTTTTGGTCAAGACTGTCAAATCAAATGAAATCAGTTTATATATATATATATATATATATATATATATATATATATATATATATATATATATATATATATATATATATATATATATATATATATATATATATATATATATACATACACAGATAATCAAGTCAATTAAACCAAAAAGGACGAACTGTCCATACATATACTTTAAACTCTAATAATGTTGTTATTAAACCTATATTATTTCTAAATAGTGCTGGATGGAGGGTCGGGTTGTTTACATCATACCCGGTCTTTTATTTCACAAAGTTTATTTTTTCGTTATACATGAGTATTGGTGGAAAAGTTTTATTACAAGTACAATACAATTTTTAATTTGGTGGAGTAGTTGATGAATTTCCGCACGCCAGGTCTGATGTACTTATCTGGCCTGTGACGATAGAAGATAGTTGTCTTTCCGGCCAACGGCCACTGCCTCACTTGCTCTGAGGTAATGTGATAGGCAGCGTGTATCAATATTGCTACTCCAGTGGTAGGAAGCTTGTACCACGAGAGACATTTCCACTCTCATACAGAGTCGTTCAGTTCAGGATATCTGGCACTAGCACAGTGCCAGACAAAGAAACCATGCAACATGAAAATTATGTTCGGTCTTAACACAATATCTAATCCACCAATTTTTACAAACAATAATATATTTAGAACAAAAGACCTGGGTCAGATCTCTCTGACCAACCCCCAGCTCATCCACATAAATGATGTAGCAAGTAGCACCAGTTTCACATTCCTCTCCCCTAATGGCTGCACTGCATCTGCAATATTATCATTAATTTCTTTTTTCCATACAATAAGGTGGGTGATATGTTTCCATCTGCCCACCTAAGAAAACATGTGTATTCTACATCTCTGGTAATTTGTTATAAGATAAACTAACCTCTAGGCCCTGCAGAAGTCAGCTAGGGACCTCGACTATGTACTTACTGTCGTAAAATTTTGCAAATGGCAGTATCTCACACTCACATTTTTAACTAAAATATTTAATAATTTCTGTCTTACCACAAATTCAAGAAAAACACCACAGGTACGTTGATTTAGCACAACTTCAGACGTGCTGCTGGCTGGACTATGACGCCTTCTTATGCTTTATTTTAATACATATATTACTAATAAGGCACGTCACACTTCACAGACTATCAATCGTCCTGCTTCAGGGACAGAATTAATGCAAATGGCGTCGAGCCGTCAAATTTCCTAGTAATATTAAATGTTTTGGCCAATGAGATCGGACGGTTCCAAATTCTGACTTGAATTTGAAAAATAAGGCCAAAAGTACAGCCCAATTTCGGGGTACCTCTGTCTGTCGGTTCGTCCGATCTTGGCATTTAGTTAAAAATAGACTTGCTTTTTGGCCTAACACTACCAAAACCAATATTCAGTTTGAGCCACCCAATAATATCTCTCCCCCTTTCAAACTCCCCCCAATTAAATTACATGTACCCTCTCTCTTCTGCTTCTTTTCAACAACGCGTGCAAAAAATTGACACCGATAGTGAATGCAAGAACGAGGGTCTGTCGGTCAGTCTGCACGAACCAATATAGTATTTTGTCAATATCTTTAGTATTATTTGGAGGAATTTGTATTTTAAAACATATTATTACTCAGGAAAAGATAGGCTATCTAACTAACCAAGTTTTATGGTCATATCCCTTTTAATAAAAAAAATCCTTATATGTTCCAGAATATTCGTAAATTTCTAACTTTTCTATAGATACTCCACCTTTCCCCCTCTGTTCAAACTGAAGCCACTAGTCTGTTACGTCATAAAGTGTACTATTGGGCAGGCCATGCGCTGTGTGTTTATACGTTTTCCACGATGTGATTATATTAAGCGGCTTGCATGTGGCATTTCCGCCTTTTTATTCAAACCTGCCTAACACTACTACGCGCGTTCGCTTACAAATTTGTGTTGTTTTCAAACCAACACGTGTTAAAGTATCACTTGTCTGTCGCTCCTCTATCCCTCTCTCCAGATGAAAACCGGATTGATCTAGTCTCAAGGACGCTAGGGAAAGATAGTATTATTTATTCTTCGTTACTGTCGGATAAAATCCATATACCTGCTGGTGTGGGCGAAAACGAAACCTCATAACTCCAATAACTTTTATTTCTACATTATTTTAACTATACAAATACTACAAATGGGATCAGTGTATCAATGTGTATCATCACACCAGGGAAGGCAGACACTTGAACTCGTGCTCTCAGCGTGTAAGGTGTCATTAGGGCAAGGACGATACACTTGGCGCCATAACAAAGTGCTAACTGAACTTGCTGCGACAATAGACCTGGCAAGGATGAAGGCGAATAGCAAACCCAGGCCGAGCACCGCAAATACATACTTTCTGAGGGCAGGAAAGTCAGCACACCCCAAACGGAGTAAACCGTGTAGCAGTTTACATCTCTTCTTGACTGTGCAAACGACTGGGAGATGGCGGTAGACCTACCTGGACGAGGGGCATATCCAGAGAGTATCAGAAAATCACGAAGACGGCCAGATATAGTGCTTCACTCTTCAGCAGCGCTTCAGGTTATACTGATTGAACTGACCGTGAAATTTGAATCCAGATTGGACGAGCAACATTCGCTCAAAGAGGCCCAGTATAATGATCTGGCCGCGGATCTGAGACACGATGGGTTCACTGCAAGGGTAATGGCTGTTGAGGTGGGCGCAAGAGGGCTTGTGGCTGCATCAGTGTATGATTTATTAAAACTGTTGGGGCTGAGGGGACAGTCGGGAACAGGGGCACTGAAGAGGCTTAGTGAAACTGCCGAAAAGGCATCTGCTGGCAGTGGAACAACCACAATGGGCAATGGAAATGCGGTACAGAAAACACCAGGAATTTGTCTAAGTCCACAATACGTTGAGTTTTTTGGTGTACTAGTGAAAGGGCTGTGACTGAGGGGCAACAGGCGGCGTATATTATAAGAGGTGTTAGGCACAGAATTTCAGTTGCTATCGCGCAGTGGTGAGCCGCGTCGGCTTCGCGCATGTGTCTCAGTGTGTATCCTTAGTTGTGATGTGCGACGGAACGAACGGAATAATTTATCTTCTCTTTGTTACTTTCACAATTGCTTCCACGGCTAATTGAGTTGTGGATTTTAAAGTTGCTACAACAAGTGAAATGGGTTCATTTTCGATACAAGACAACAGGAGGCTGAGACGCTTGGGAGTCATGACCCAAGTGGGCCCGCCCCCCTTAGAGTGTAAAGGAGTATACTGGGCCGAAACACTTGTCGGACGGGGGGACTTTTTCTGATGATCAGATTGCCTCCTGTTGTATCGCTCTATAAAGAGTTTCCTATCATCAAGTGTGGTTTTTCTCCAACGTTTCCTGATTATCTGTGACAGAACCATTCAGTGAGACTTAATATGTGAGTTGAAGATTGTTATTTTTGTTTTATTCTCTTTGTGTTTTAATTTCAAGCGTGTGTCTTTGTAATATGAAACTCCTGTCACCTCATGTAATAGTGTGTGGTGGAAAAGATGGTAGAGATTTATGGTCATAGTCGGGCCCACAATGGTACTAGTCAGACACGTCTATCACAACTTCAGTTTAGGCAGCGCTATGTGCCGGTCAAAAATACAATTTAACAATGATGATGATGATAATATAATCCCTTTAGCTGTGAGCAGGTAGCTCTACACAGCCCATTGCCTATCTGATAAAGGTACAAGTCTTCCTCAGTTGTTGTGATGATGTGTAGAGTGTATTGTGGAAGGTTGGGTGGATGGGAGTAGCTGTTGGTGTCGCAGGTCAGTTAGTCTTGGGTAACAGTAGGTGTTCAACTGATTCATCATGGTGGTGGCAGTGCATACATTGTGGTTCATGTAGTGGGTCTAGTTTAGGCCTGGTTTTTTGTCGCAGGTCAGTTATTGTAAAACTTGGGCATTTGCTTTAGTCTAACCCCTGCCGCGCAAAGTTGGCCGAATACCATCACTAACCAAGATCTGCTTACTCGTAGCAAGCAAGAGGACATGCACACCATCATAGCTGGCAGACGCTGGAGCTGGGTTGGCCATGTCCTCAGAAGAGACCCCGATGCCATCACAAGAACAGCTATGCTTTGGACCCCTGAAGGAAAAAGAAAGAGAGGCCGACCAAAAACAACCTGGCGGAGGACTGTGGAGGCTGAGATGCAAAAAATGAACCAGAGTTGGGGCACTGTACGAAGGATGGCCACCGAACGAGCAAAGTGGAATCAATTTGTTGTTGCCCTACAAGACGCCACTATGCGTGATGGCCACTGACTGCTTTGACGGTCGGCGGCTAAGGATCAAAGAAGAAGAATGGTCTGTTCTCAGCTGCAAGATTAGACTCTGATCTCTTCTTTTCAATTGTTAAACTAAATCTTGAGGGTTTGGTTTCGCTTGATTTTTTAAGAAAGGACGCCATGTCTGGGAGGTAGCCCACTGGTGTAGCATTCTTGCCTATAATTGTTTCTCAGGGTCTGTTGGCAGGTTTGTAGTGTGGTACTTGATGGGAACTGGGGCAGTGCTGCTCCTCTTTTGGATAGTTTATCGGTCTTTTTTTTTCATTTCCTGGGACTCCGACATGCTCAGGGATCCACTATAGTGTAACTTCGACGTCGTAGGAAGTGAACAGCTGGTCAATTAATATGCAAATGTTATTTACATCAGGAGACATTTTGCTTTCTAGGGCTTGAAGTGCTGATTTTGAGTCTGAGAGTATAACGATGTCCTCGGGTGGAGTGATGCCACTTTTAAAGTCTGAGATTATCCGGCACGATGCTTTTTCTAGTCCTGTTATTTCTGCATCATAGCTGGAGCAAAGTTCTCTGTATGGGCCAAAGATGCAAGGGTGGTCTTCTGGGTGCAGGTTGGGGTATTTTATCACTGCGCCATATCCAGCGTTGGTGGTAGCTTCAAATGCAGATTCATCTGTGTAGACATGGATGATATCTTGTGGATATGAGTCTATAGTTTCTAAGGCGATGGATTTTAGTAGTGGTGCTAGGATGTTCTTGTCTGTTGAGGAGTGAGAGAGTTCAGTTCTTACTGTAGGAGTAGATGCCTGCCAACAAGGTGGTTCATTATTGATAGCTGTTATTGGCTTTCTAACTGCTGGTAGGTGGTATTTGATGCTAGCTTCTTTTGCATTTATAAGAAAAGATGTCTTTTGTATTCTGTGTTTATGGTGCCACTGCTCTGTCATTGTCCTACTCTCCTCCTTTGTGTCCATTCTCGGATACCTTTTGTATGTTTCCACAGCTGCGAGTTCTCTTCTTCACTTTAACGGTTCAATTTTTTTGTCGTTTTCACATGCATCGTTCGGCGTTGTCTTCATTATACCACTTATAAACCGTAGAGCGTGGTTTTGGACTTCGTCTAATGTCACAGAACAATTTCATGTGGGTGGATGACGGAGTTAGTGGAAGTAATGGTCACTGAGGTTGTCAATATTTGTTTAAGTTTAACTCAGGGATTGAGTTTATGTGTGACTTCGTGTCAGCAAGTTGTGATTTGTACATACGCATGGAGAAAGCGTGTTTGGTGAGCAAGTCTGGGTGGCTGAGAGTGTACCCAAATGTGACTAGGGCAGTTTGTGATTTGTGGTCGAGCTGTGTGCTCCTATTGTGTGACAGTTTGAAACGACAGTTGTGATTGGTATAGTGATGATGTTATAGGGGATACCTATTGTTGTATAGGTGATGCGTTTCCCGCCTAGGATGTTCCTGGAGAAACGATGCTAATGTTCGTGGAGAACACGTTGAGGCGATAAGTTAGTCCCGCCTTGGAGCTATTATGGAGTAAAGCGAAGTTGATTGTTCCTCCTGACATAAATTCTTAGAGAATGTATATGGCGATGTGCAATGCCGCCAATACTGGAATAAGTTGATTACACCTGGATGGTGTTTTACAGGTGCGAGGGGTCTATTGCCTGAAAGTGTACGAAGATGACGTCATCATTTTCACACTGAGATGATTACAGACTCAAATATAATCAGATCAACAAATTGAAATACAGAAAGAGAGATGTATGTTCATGTGGGGAGGGCAAACAAGCAATATAATGCATCTTCCACATTTATTGGCTCCACGAGAGCAGCTGAATGGCAGCACAGCCTTCTCCATCCAGACTAGATAAACTGAATGGTGGCGAGAGAAGCATGAGACGGACTATCAACTTTAAAAGAGAGATTTACGTGATTACACGAGAGCGAACTAAGAAGACTAAGAAGGAAATACACACACTGAAATCTGCAATTAACTCAGGGGAAGTAATAATTATTTACTATGAGCAACAAGGTACATAAAAAATATAATACTTATTGTTTGCTTTATTTTTGTGTTTTTGTTAGACAAAAAGGATTTTTAGTTTTTGTATAAAGAATATATTTAAAATATAAATAGTTTTATTTTGTAACAAATATGTTTTTGAATTATTTTGTTTTTACTCAAAATTTGCATATACAAATATATATATTACTTTAAATTAAATAACGTATCCTAGTTAAGAGTAATAGTTATTTATATAATCGTGTTTCTATTAATGGGTATGATAATATACAAGGCTTAAAAAGTGTTTCGTATTTTTGACCGGCAATAAATGCCGCCAGAATTAATTATAGGGATACACACAAAATAAAAGTCTCATCGTGTGTCACGATCCAAACCGTAAATCCCTGTCATTTACTTCTACACTCTATCACTCCTGTGGCGAGATGTGTAATTTATAGATGAACAATAGATCAAGACAAAGCATAATTGATCTATGGAAATACCCCAGTTTCAGAAATGAGCACTGGAGTGTGGATGGCACAGGATATGGTAAAAACAGCTAGGCAAGTTTTGGACTAGCTCTCTCCTGCTGGTAATGAAAAGCACGTTAACCCAAGGCTTGTAGGCACTGTGTTCACGTCCTCACCAAACATTTATGAGAGCATATCAAAATTTACTTTCGTCGTGATCTGAATAAGACAGTTATGTAATGTTTTCTTTGAAGTGAAGTTAATATTCCATAAAATATAAATTATTTCGAATTGTTCAATGCTCAAGACGTTGACAGAAGTAGAACGTCCACCTGAGAAGCAAGTTATTTATAGGCAGCCTTTCTTCTATATTCTAAATTCTCTGAATCTATCTATCTATCTATCTATCTATCTATCTATCTATCTATCTATCTATCTATCTATCTATCTATCTATCTATCTATTTATCTATCTATCTATCTGTATCTATCTATCTATCTATCAAGCACTTTTGCTAGTCTACCAACATCCCCACTTACATTACCTACGCAATCGTCACAAAATCAGTTTTCAATAATATTGTCTGAGATGGAGAAACTAAAAGCAGAGCTGAACTGCCTCAAAAACGCATACGAACAGCTCCAGGGTCCCTCAAAAATAGATGTGAGGGGAACAAAACTCGACAACAGAAAGAAAGCACACAGCAGAAGAATAAATACAAACTGTGTAACACAAACACAAGCTCAGAGGGAAATTCCAACAGTAGTGAAGTACAACATACGACACAAGCTGAACTGACCCATAAAGAAGACCATGACCTGTGCACTCTGGAATTCCCTGCAGACGTGAGCAGAATCCATGTCCAGATTTCTAATCGGCAGCCCCCACTGCCGACAGCCAGTTCACATCACAGCAAGAAACTTACACACAATCCCAGCATAGTTCAAACACAAGAAACAGCACTCACTGCCAACGGCACATACACACGTCTTTCAAATAGAAGGAAACACTTCATCTTTGGTGATCAAAATGTGAAGGACCTTCAAAAATTTAAATTACTAACAGCGGATATAGACACGGTCACTTCGCTACAAATATTGGGCATCTGCGCAGGACATACTGACTCTCTGTCGTAAATTTGTGATAGGTAATTAGCCATCCTAATGACACAGAAAGCAGCAGCATCGCTTATCAGCTGGGTACCTATCAATGAGAGGCTAATATTAGCTAGATTTCAGACACGATTTTTCAAGCTCTCAATTGTACAATGTTATGCACCAACTAACGACGCTCTTGATACCACAAAAGATGACTTCTATGAAGCACTTCTAAGTACCATCAACACAATACCCAAGCATGACATAATAGCAGTCATGGGTGATTTTAATGCCAAAGTAGGTGACAACAACGATGGAGTACAAAGATATCTCGGTACTCATGGCATAGGCTGTATGAATCAAAATGGCGAAAGACTTCTAGAACTTTGTGAAATATCAAACCTCGTTGTGGCAGACACCATCTTTCCACATAAGAATATCCACAAGATAACATGGAATTCACCTGATGGCAGAACTAAGAACCAGATAGATCACTTCTGCATAACCGCTAAATTTCGCTCATCAGTTCAAGACGTCAGAGCATACAGAGGTGCAGAGATCGGAAGCGATCATAACCTCTGCATAGCTAAACTGAGAATTAAACTGAAGAAGTTATACCAACAGAATAAAAATAGAAGAATAGATGTACACAGACTGCAATCAAATGATATAAAGGAGGAATATAATGTCAAAATGAACAACTATTTCGATGCTTTAGGCAAAATTGACAACGATATCACCACCAAGACAATCGATACTAAATGGGAACAACTGAGAACAGCAATGACAGAAGCAGCAGTAGCGACCACCGGATACCTAGTACATAAAAAGAAAAAATGGATGAGAGAAGATACTTGGGATAAAATACAAGAAAGGAAAACAGCAAAACTTAAACTACTAGCGGCAAGTACACATAATGCAGTTGAATCTTGCAAACTAACTTATAACTTGTTAAATAAAGAAGTGAAGACACAAACTCGAAGAGATAAAAGACATTTCATCAATGAACTGGCCGTAGAAGCTGAAAATGCTGCAAGAACTGGTAACAGTAGGTGCCTTTATCAAATTACAAAACAACTATGTCACCAGCCTACTGCTATGGAAACACCTGTTAAAGGTAAATTAGGGAATTCAATACCAACAGAAAAAGAACAAATGAAGAGATGGGCTGAGCACTTCATGGAGGTGCTAAACAGACCACCACCAACAGTAACACCTGATTTTAATAATGAAACACCCACAACCACCTTGCCAATAACTTGCGATGAATTCACGCTGGACGAGATCAAACAAGCCGTTAAAAGATTAAAAAATTTTAAAGCTGCTGGAGTTGACGAAATTTCAGGGGAAATGATTAAAGCAGTTAATGACAACAACCTCTTGAGAATTTTAGATATTATAAATGAAGTATGGAGAGAAGAACAACCACCACAACAATGGAAAGACAGTATTATTGTAAAGTTACCGAAGAAAGGTGATCTATCAGACTGTAATAACTGGCGTGGTATATCTCTATTATCAGTACCTGGAAAATTATTATGTTGCATGATGTTAGAAAGACTTAAATTGCATGCTGACGAAAAGATCAGAGAAGAACAAGCGGGTTTCAGGTCGAAACGATCATGTATTGATCAAATATTCACACTAAGAACAATTATAGAAGAATCAGTGGAAAGGCAATCGCCACTTATTATCACCTTCGTCGATTTTCAAAAAGCCTTTGATAGTCTACACCGCCCATCATTGTGGAAGATACTTACAATCTATGGTTTTCCAACAAAATATGTGAATATAATCAAAGCGCTATATGACAATGCAAGATGTTGTGTTAGAACAAATAAAGGGAATACAGAATGGTTTACAGTAGAAACAGGGGTGAAACAAGGCTGTATTATGTCACCACTACTTTTTGGAATAGCTATTGATTGGGTTATGAGAAACTATACACACAATGAACAATTGGGTATAAAATGGACAAATGGAAAATTCCTGGGGGACCTGGATTTCGCAGATGATGTAGCATTCTTAAGTTCAACACCAAGACAATCCCAAGAAGCAATAAATAATTTGTGTCATCTCTCGGTTAAAATAGGTCTCCAAATAAATGCCTCTAAAACTAAAGCTATGAACTTTTCTAACGAGACCTTTGATATCATCTTGAACGGGGAAAAAACTACAGAAAGTTGAAAGTTTCAATTATTTAGGCAGTAAAATGACTCAGGATGGTGACACAACAAGAGAAATCCATACTAGAATTGCTTTGGCAGCTAGCGCCTTCAATAGATTATCTAAGATTTGGAAATTACGATCATTGAATATACATACCAAGCTTCGTCTGTTTAATTCAAATGTTATCTCAGTGTTAACATACGGCTGTGAGAGTTGGAAAATAACAAAATCATTGGAGAACAAGCTGAATACATTCGAGAACAAATGTCTTAGAAAACTCATGAACATCAGTTGGAAAGAATTCAAGACTAATCGACAAATAAGAGAAGACTCTAGGCAGAAATATGTCTCCGACTATATAAGGAAAAGACGATGGTCATATATCGGTCATGTCCTGCGAATGCAAAACAACAGAATACCACTACAGGCGCTCACTTGGGTTCCTGAGGGTAAGAGGAAAAAAGGAAGACCAAAAGAAACACTCAGAAGAACAATAATAAGAGAAGGAAGAACGTTGGGCCTAAATAATGTGCAAGAGCTAAGAGGAGTGGCGTCACAACGAACAACCTGGAGAGCACTGGTTTCTGCCTTATGCGCCGTGTTTGGTGCTTAAAGAATTTATTATTATTATTATTATTAATTATGATCGATTATGGTCCCGTCTGAATAGAACTAGAACAGGTGATAACTCAGTGGGAGATAAGGTAAAGAAATATATTTTTCACGAGTGAAATGGTGAAAGGTAAAGTCTGTCCCTGGATTTGAGAAGATACTCAAGTTTTGCCTATCATTTACGACTGGTATTTCGTTGATCGGACAGTTATATATATATATATATATATATATATATATATATATATATATATATATATATATATATATATATATATATATATATATTATATATATATATATATATATATATATATATATCATAATAATAATAATAGCCCCTTCAGTCATAACTGACTATGGGAATGTGCCCCTGAGGGGAAAGCCCCCAGCTGCTTATTTTCCTGGTGCTCCTTTCGACGTTTTCTCCCCTCCTCTGCTTGTTGTGTTAGCCTCTCTTCGCCCAATTTGAGGTGGCGCCGTAAATAGCATCGCCACTTAGTGCGATCGGCAGCTTCATCCTCCCAGTTTGCTGGATCCATGTCCAGTGCCCTCATATCTCTCTTGCACACTTCTTTGAACCTCAGCTGTGGTCGCCCAACTGTTCTCTTGCCATCTGCTAATTGTCCGTAGAAGATATCTTTTGGGATGCGACCATCTTCCATGCGGCGAACATGGCCAAGCCAGCGAAGTCTGCGCTGTCTAAGCAGTGTATACATACTTTGAAGGCCAGCACGTGACAACACCTCGACATTTGTCACTTTATCTTTCCACGAGATGCCGAGGATGCGGCGTAGACACCGTAAATGGAAGGTATTGAGCCTTCTTTCTTGCTTAGCATAGGTCGTCCAGGTCTCGCTGCCATATAGGAGTGTGCTGGTGACGCAGGCATTATATACCGCAGCTTTGGTCTTCGTTGTGAATTTGAAGTTTCGCCAAACACGCAATGTGAGGCGGGCAAAGGTAGCTGCAGCTTTGCCAATGCGGCTGTCGATTTCTGTATCCAGTGAGAGTTTGTCATTGATGGTAGACCCTAGGTATGTGAAGTGGTGCACCACTGCCAATTCGTAGTTATCGATAGTGATAACTGGTGCAGCACCCGCATCCTGACTCAGCACATTCGTTTTCTTTAGACTTATTGTGAGGCCAAAGTCCTTGCACGCTTTAGTGAAGCGATTCATCAAGTTCTGAAGCTCCTGTTGGCTTTGAGTGACGACTGCAGCATCATCAGCGAACAAGAAGTCTCTTATAGTGACCCTTCTGATTTTCGTTTTTGCCCTCAGCCTTGAAAGATTAAACAGACGGCCATCTGACCTAGTGTGAAGGCATATTCCTTCAGTTGCATCTCTGAATGCATGTTTCAAGAGTAAGGCAAAGAAGATCCCGAAGAGGGTCGGAGCCAGAACACAGCCTTGTTTAACGCCACTTCGTATGTCAAAGGGCTGTGACGTGCTTCCAGCATATTGGACTGTTCCCTTCATGTCGTCATGGAATGACTTTATCATTTCCAGCATTTTAGAAGGGCAGCCTATTTTCAGGAGGATTTTGAAGAGTCCATCCCTACTAACCAGGTCAAATGCTTTTGTGAGGTCTATAAAGGCGATATATATAGGCCTTTTCTGCTCTCTTGATTTTTCCTGAAGCTGGCGGATAGAGAAGATCATGTCTGTAGTTGATCTACCAGCTCGGAATCCACACTGTGACTCTGGATATATGCGTTCAGCTAACTTGTGTAGTCGCATTAAGATGACTTTGGCAAAAACCTTACCAACAATACTAAGAAGAGAGATGCCTCTGTAGTTATTGCAATCCTTCTGTCTACTTTATTTTTGTACAGTGTTACAATCTTGGCATCTCGCATGTCTTGAGGAATAATTGTCTCTTCCCAGCACTGGCACAGCATCCTATGCAAGGGATGTAATAGCGTGCTCTTACAGCATTTGATTAAATCAGGAGGAATCCCATCACTGCCTGGTGCTTTGCCAAAGGCCAAGCTATCAATGGCCTTGCTGAGTTCTTTTAATGTTGGTTCGGCATCCAGCTCCTCCATAGTTGGCAGACATTTGACAGCATCAAGGGCTGCAGGCGTAACGGTATTTTCTCTAGCATAAAGCTCAGAGTAGTGCTCGACCCACCTCTCCATCTGCTTACCCTTATCGGTTAGCTTCTTTCCGCTGATGGTTTTTAGCAGTGCCGTCTTACTTTTTTAGGGGCCAAGTGCTTTCTTTATACCGTCATACATTTGTTTAATGTTGCCTGTTTGCGCTGCGATCTGGATGCTCTCACTGAGCTGGAGCCAATAGTCATTTGCACAGCGTCGAGCAGTTTGTTGAACTTTGCTTCTCGTAGCCTTCAGGATCTGTAGGGTTCTAGCACTCGGTGAACGTTTGTATTCATTCATAGCACTGCGCTTAACTTCAATGACAGGTGCCATCACATCTGATGAAGCATCAAACCAGTCATTTGACTTTGCCGTTTTCTTACCAAAGGTGGCAAGTGCAGTACTTTGAATGGTGTTCCGTAGATGCTCCCAGTTCTCTGTAATAGTATCACCATGCTGAGGGCTGCTGTGCACTTTCTTGAAGGTCGCAGTAAATTGAGCGATCATGACAGGGTCTGACATCTTGCTGGTATCAATGCGTGGTTTCCCTTCATGTCTGACACGATGGAGTTTTCTTGGTTGTGCTCTGATTTTGCAGCAAACCAAGGAGTGATCTGTATCACAGTCTGCACTATGGAACGAGCTCGCGGAGAGCACAGACCTGAGAAGTGGCCTTCTGACGAGATGATATATATCAACCACTCACATATACACACAGATAAGTGACGACAATTAGACGCACAAACGTGAAAACGATATTAATTAAGTAGGGATATTTGGACGAGCTGACCAACACGTGTAATTAAGTTTTATGTTAAGTTTATTTATCATAAAGAAAACTTCACAACAGCTATTATAAAAATATCAAACTATAAAAATCATAAGTTACAGAATTAATAAAGAAATAGACACATAAGTGCAATCCCCTCTGTTGAGACAAGATCCCACAAGAAGAAGTTAATTAACCCCCAAAAGGTCAAAAGGTTAGCACTATGGTATAGAATTTGACTATACTGTAAAGAACAGAGTTTCTGGTTAATCTATTCTGAAATGAACAGTATGAGCAAACATAAGAAGAAGAAAAAAAAAACAAAGTGAGTGCATTAGTTATACAATATAAGAATTATTCATCCCTGCTTTCTCTCGCTCTGACAAACATGTGAACACATTTCATTTTCGCTTACCAAATCGGTGTTCGATAACATCTTGTACATATCTCCATGCTCCAGGTAACAGATTCAATGTCAGTTCTTTTGGCAAAATAAGCCCCAGTTCCTCAAATGACTGATTAATCCTTTTATTTGGTGAACGCTTACTTTGATACTTATTATTATTGACTCTGTTCATGTCACAGCAATTTGTCCAGGTATGAAACACAACTTCGAGATCAAATGTCACAGTGTACAGTAGCTTGAAATATTCGTTAGTTAAATAGAAATGACAGGTAGATAACTCTTTTTCTGGATAAATCCTCGCCACAACACAACGAACGAACGAACGAACGAAATCTTTATTTTATCAGGGTAAAGAAATAGGCATAATTGCCTTTTTACATTTCTGCCCTGCAATACAATTTACAGTGTGTTAAAAATTAAAATATTAACAACTTCAGACAGGATCAATTAATAATATCATCACAATCAGAAACTTAGCTCAGACAAGTACATTTACTCATAGTCATTCATGCACAGAGAGAGAGAGAGAGAGAGAGAGAGAGAGAGAGAGAGAGAGAGAGAGAGAGAGAGAGAGAGAGAGAGAGAGAGAGAGAGAGAGGTGAAGCTATAGAGCTACTTAATATAAAAAATTCAATTTAAAATAAAAATATTACAATGATAGTTAAATGCTCGTGGAAACGTTGAAATAACTGAAACAGAATTGTCGTTAAATGTGTGTACAAGATTTCATGACATGTGAATGCAGATGTCTTTTGAATGTGGTGTAATTATCAGTTTTGACAGACTTGGTAGAGAATTCCATGCTAAACCACCTGCATAACTAAAACAACTTCGGAAGAGGTCAGTTCGAGGTTTTGCAAGGTCCAAAAGTAGGTCGCCACGTATAAAATATGAGCAGTATTTATATCGAAAGAACTTTTGCAAGTATGAAGGCGTTCTGCCGTGTAATATTTGATGCACAAATAGGAGATCTTGGAAAAAGAAGAATTTTTTAAGAGGAAGAACATTCAGCTGTGAAAATAGCTGAGCACTGGGAATGTTATCATTCAGGCAAACAAGTCGTAGCGCCCTTTTGAGTAGGGATTCTAGGCGTTTCAAAAATGACAAGCCACAGCGACTCCATATATTTGAGCAATAAGAAAGGTGACTTTGAATATGTGCATAATAGAATATAAGTCTAGAGTGCGGACATAAAAAATGTTTGATTTTTGAGAGTTGAAACAATTTTTGTGAGATCTTGTTTGCGATGAAATAGACATGTGACTTCCAGCTTAGAGACTGGTCGATGACCACACCCAACGGCTGTGGTCCGTAACTTGCTTAATACGTTCTCCATCTAGAGATAAAGATAACGTATTTGGTTGACAGTGCAGAATCTTTTGGCGGGTTGAGATAATCAAAGATTGAGTTTTGTTTTTATTAATGAACATACTATTAGTAGTGCACCAGTCTTGTACAATGTCCAGGTGATGCTGTAAAAGAGACTGAACAGTGTTAATGTCTGTGCCAGCTACTGTTACTGTGGTATCATCAGCAAACATAAGACAATCGTCATGTGGCAATGACAAGGGCAGGTCATTGATGAAGATGCTGAAGAGTAAAGGTCCTAGTATCGAGCCCTGCGGGACACCCATTGTAGTGGTGTATGATTTAGAGAGCACATTATTGTATATGACTCGTTGTGTTCTGTTTTCAAGGAATGATTTTATTAATGTGATCACTTGTGGATGAAATTTGTACACCGCAAGCTTTTGTATTAGCAACGAGTGGTCAATTGTATCAAATGCTTTGTAAAGGTCGATTAATAACACTCCATTTATTTTTTCGCAGTTGATATTAGAATGCCAGATTTCGGTAATCTTAGTCAACAAGGATTGACAAGAGTGTTTGGGTCGAAATCCAGATTGGTTTTCATGTATAAGATTGTAGCTGTTCAGTGAAGAAAGAATATGTTTATACATGTGTCGTTCAAGAGGTTTAGTTATGACTGATAGTAGGGAAATCGGCCGGTAGTTTGTGACGACATTACTATCACCTTTTTTAGGTACTGGTACCACTAAGCCTGTTTTCAGTCGTTGAGGAAACACTTTCTTTGTGAGGCACAGATTGTAAATGTAAGTGAGTGAGTTGCATACAACAGGCTCTGCAATCTGAAGTATCCTCGAAGATATTCCATCTTCACCGCACGATTTCTTCTGAGGTAATGATTTAATTAAAATAGAGACCTCAGAGATTGACAGTAAAGGTAATTCAGGAAGGTTGGGCTTCGTTTAACCTCGACTGAACGAAATCAGAAAGAGCAGTACAATTGAGTTGCTGATGATTTATCCCGGATGTTCGTGCGATCGACGAGAAGAACTGGCAAAATTCATCAGCATTAATGTTTGTAGCTTGCTGTCGGAGGTTATGCCGGCGTACATTTGTGAGAAGGTTAATAGCGCTCCAGATTTTAGATGAGCACCGGCCGTCGTCAATAATGGATCTGAGGTGCTGTCTTTTAGATTTCCTTAAAATGTACTGCGCTAAGTTTCTATATTTTCTATAGCTTGCATGGTCTCCAATCTTCTTGAAATAGTCTCGCTGTTGCCTAGTTTTCAGGTATTCCATTGTTATCCATGGAGGCATAATTCTTGACTTGACACGTTTCATACGCACAGGAGCATGTTTGTTAAGAACTGAAGTGAATGCTGACATCCATATTTCTAGGGCTTCAGTCGGGTCAGATACTCCATAGACATTATCAAAAGGTGTCTCTAAGAGATCAGACAAGAACTTGGAGCTATCAAAATTCTTGAATATTCGTGCCTGTACAACCTGGTGACAGAGTTTAGGAATTCGAACTCCCTTTTTGGTCCAGGTGCAACATATGGGATAGTGATCGCTTAGACCACATACGGGAACGCAGACTTCAATGACGTGAGCAGTGTTAGTAACATACAGATGATCTATGCAGGTTGATGACTTGTCTGTGACACGGGTTGGTAGCGATATCAACTGGTTCAGGTTGTACAGGGTATACAAATTATCCCAATTAACGTTTCGCTTTGTGGTGAAGTGGGATGTTATAAATATTTATAGGGGACTTAGTGTACTGACTGAGATCAGCTGTGAAGGTATCTATATCTATTAAGAGTAGTGTATTATAGATAACCTTACTTGCTACCACATATCTCTTTACCTCAGTCAGAATTATTCTGGAATAGTGTGATGCTACGTTATGTGTCTAGGGTATGTGTATGAAGAAGTGTAAGTCACAACAACAGACAGATAAACAATTTAATGTAATCCACTACTCTTGACAACACTGTGACACTCACATACATATAACACTCTATGAGAATATCTTAAAGGAGGCACTGATAACTTTCAAATAACAATATGTATTCATTACTGGCATGAATGAATATGTGTCCTGATTCAACTACAAGGGAATCAGGAATCACAATCAATTTAAATTACAAGTTATGTACAGAATGTATTTAATATGAATATTGTAGTGACATATATTATTACAAATGTTCTATGTGTGTCAGTTGTGTAGTAGTAAAATGAGGTAATACTGGTTTTGTTTTGTTCAAGCTCTGTTGGTATTTGTCATCATGACTTCAATAGTTTGTCTTTAGGGACCAGTATTGGAGATGTTCACAGTTCCTGATTTTAAGACAAGTAAATTCCCCTCTTAATGTTAATTTTAAAAAGTCAGTTCAAGATGAGGGGACATAATGTTGAGCTCAGCTGGCCAAGTTAGCTTATCTGGCGTGATGGCGGCAGGAAAGGACTCCTCTGCTCGAATTCTCCTCTGGGCTCTGGAGACACCTCACTGATAGCTAAAAAGACCAAGGAGTATGCTGTCCGACTCTGGATTCAGCAAAGCTCTGACCAGGTACTGCTCAGTACCATCAAGACCACTGTCCCTGAAATCAAGAAGGATGTACCTTCTACTTCATAACTAATTTATATTTTCTTTTTACACTGATCACAATACATCACAAACATTGCGTTCAGAGCGTTAGGCCAACAGTCAGCTTCATCTGAAACACTTTATTCCAGTATTACCCTTCCTAATGGTTACTACGCCTCTGCACTTCCAGCATTATTTCTTTCTAGTCAATCATCCAGGTGTCAGTGTACTGTTTGGCCATTCCATGCCGTTTTACTTCTCTCCGACACCCTCTGTTCAGGCTGGAGCATTTTAGGCTTTACCTCACGTTTGCCACTGAACTACACATATATATACAGGCATAAATCAACAATTCACATTCAATTTTCATTAAAAGATATTAAATGGTTCAAGCTTACCACAATTCATACGAATAACACAGATACGTTGATTAGCAATGAATTCTGGCACAAACTGGCACAAATTTCCATCTGCTTATCTTCCAGGCTTTTATTGAGCAAAATTTTAGCTGGCTTCAACGCACTGATGCTTTATCAGGATCATTTAAACAAGTGGTCTCGAACTAACGCTCCCAAGTGTGTATATCAGCGAGACTGGCCAATGAGCCCGTTTCGACAAGTGTTTGAAAAAAATGTTACCTTTCCCCGTTTCCCCTAACAACCAAGATAGTATTTATAGCCCGACCAATCGTGGTTAGGCTTTCATTTGTTGCGCTCCAATCAATTTGGAGTTTACATGGTAGGCTATTTCTGTAACGTAAATTTTTTTCAAACACGTTAAAAAAAAAATCTTATGAGCAGAAATGATTTTATGCTGTCAGGCAGCCTCACTATTTTATTTTGGGTATAATTTATTAATTCCTGGACTATTGGCGTAACGTTTTACATATTATTTGTCAGCAAGCCCTAAGGAACCCAATTTTCCCACTTTAAAAGAGCTACGTGGCTGCGTTCAAAATATGTATTTTCTACCTCCTGTTTCGAAGATATGCTGTCTGGGTACTGTTATGTTCTCAACCGTAAACCCATCTATTGTTATCTTTCCTAATAAGAGTCTGTTATGATTTATAAACCTAACTCTGGGAAAGGGTAGTGTATTTTATCACTGTCCGTCTGAAAAAAAATTAGTGCATGTAGACTTACACGCGTGATGGCAGCATTTGCGTATCGCGCGAAGCGTGTTTAGTGTTCGGCTTTCTGCCTCTCCCTTCTCGCTATCCTTTTGTCCATCTGTTCGTTCGTTTTGGTAACGTAATATAATTAATGTTAGGATTAATTTAGGTCATTACGCAGGGCCTCTCAATGCTTTTCCAAGAAATACAGCACACGTTTCATTGAAGAAAGCGGGTAATAATACAGTAAGCTTTTATATCAACGTGAAAGCGTTACAATTTGCAGACGAAGCAGAAAACAAGGGGGATTTCGAGTACATTCCTTGTGACAGCACTGTCATTTTACCATTGCTCTTCTCTTTATTAATTTTATTTGTTAGGCTTCATATTTACCTAATAATTTATATATGTGGATTAGAATATTTCATGACACCTCCCCTCTTAAAACAGACATTATATGTCAGTCCTTTATTCTATATACACATAGAGAAATTTATTATTATTTCTGGGGTTTACGGTGATTCTCATCACACGGATGGCGGCTTAAAAAATCCGCTCCCAGATTGGTTTTTCCAGATATATATTCAATGCTAAAATTATATGGAGCCAGAAGCAAAGACCATCGGAGTAACCTAGAGTTCTCATGCTTAGCCTGTGCTAAAAACGATAAAGGTTTGTGGTCAGTTTGCAACTTAAATGCCTTCCCATATAGATAAATATTGAATTTCTTTATTGCCCATATTACTGCAAGACATTCTTTTTCGCTAGTTGAGTAGTTGATTTCAGCTTTATTCAACTTTCTGCTAGCATATGCCACTGGGCTTAATTCCCCATCCAATGCATCTGATTTCTGTAGTAGAGTTGCACCTAGCCCAATATTACTTGCATCCGTCCTTACTATGAATTCTTGACTTAAGTCAGGTAATTTCAAAATGGGTTTACTTGTGAGCTTTTCCTTCAATTCTTGGTAAGTCATTTCACATTGTGGAGTCCATGTAATGCGATCTGGATGTCCTTTACGTGTCAATTCAGTTAACGGTGCACATATGGAATTAAAGTTTTTGATATACTTCTGGTAGAAACCACCTAATGAGACAAAGGATCTCACGTCCTTCTTGGTTTGTGGTCTCGGGGCTTTCTGTAGTTTCTCTAAGTTCTTTGGGTCAGGGGTCATGTTTCCCTGATAAACTGTGTGTCCCAAAAATTCCAATTCTTTACATCCAACGCAACATTTGGTTGGTCGGGCTGTTAAATTTGCCTCCCTAAGTCGATCAAACAGCATGTTCAGAGAGTCAATGTGTTCCTCAAATGTTTCTGTTGCTATAAGGATATCATCCATAAAATTTGTTATACAGGGATTATTCAGAGGATCCAATAATTTTCTCATCATTCTAGAGAAGACACTAGGCGCATTCTTCAATCCAAATGGCAATCTATTAAACTCATAGTGTCCTTCTGAGGTACTAAAAGCTAGGTATGGTCTAACCTCAGGCTTTACTGGAATCTGATAGTATCCTTTACTCAGATCCACTTTTGAGAAATATTTAGCTTTATTTAGCCTGGCAAACAGCTGATTTGTATCCGGCAATGGATCCACCTGTCCTTCTGTAATAGCATTCAGTCTCCTGTAATCTATACAGAGTCTATGTTCTCCAGAGGGCTTCCTTAAGAGTACAACACCGGAACTATACGAAGACTCACTGTGCGAAATAATTCCTTCCTTCAACAGATAGTCTATCTCTTCCTTCAAAGCTTTTTCCTTAGCAAACGGAATCGAATATGGTTTCATACAGACAGGTGTGGAGTCTATGAGTTTCATATCATATTCCAATAGGTTTGTATGCCCTGGTCGGTCTGTTAACACCTCTGCATGATTATTTAGAACCTGTTGCACTCTCTCTTTCTGAGTTTTTGTTAAATGTGTACTGATTTTCACCTGTGCTGCTGTCTCACAGGGGTGTAATGGATATTCAAAGGATGAAAGTGGTTCCTTTTTCATCTCCATGGCGATGGACAAGGTCAACAAGTGTGTCTCTTCCTGATGTTCTCTTTCCAAATATTTCTTCAGGAGATTCACATGATAGATTTTTTCTTTCCCCTTCTTATCTATCTTATAATTTGTTCTAGACACCTTCTCTAGAACTGTATATGGACCCTGCCATCCAATTTGTAACTTATTCTGACTCCCGGGCAAAAGAAGCAGTACCTTCTCTCCCACAGCCAAATTTCTGTCTTTCGCCTTCCTGTTATAATAGGCAGCATGTTTCTTCCTGGCTTGTTTCAAATTTTCATTGGCAAGTTTCCAGCCAGTTTTCAACCGAGTGGTCAGCTCATTCACATATTGGTATGAAGATGTAATGTTTTCCTCTGCCTTTTCATCAGTCCACGTTCTTAACAAAGCTACATATGGACCTTAATTGTGTGGACCTATTTGTCCATGCACCGGTATGGTCTCTTCCACTCGAAGCTTTATAGTGATGATTTTTCTTCCCAGAATTATCATTCACAAAACGACCGCTACCAATTTTTCTTTTGGGGCTTTCTCCCCACTTAAAATTCTTGATGAGAGATTTCCTCTCTACATCTTCTTCCTCCAGTTGGTTTAAGTCCGATTGAGGGATTTTCGGCTTATCCTGGGGTAAGACATCTTTTTGCACTCTCCGCATAGTGGCCATTGTAAAACAGTTAAGTGAAGCTTGTCCGTGAAAAGGGGCTTCCCATTCCATTTGGTCCACCTTATCAAATCTATTTTTCCTTTTATTATCAGGCCTAATTTTGCCCCGTGGCGTGTCCAGGTCCTGATCCATGTTCCCACTTGTGGGTGTTCCCTCATGTGCTATGCTACACCTTTCTACAAAATTCTCAATGTCCCATCTTGCTTTGGGCCAATAATAATTGTGAGCCACCTTTTGAATGATGGTACCTATCTTCTCATGGTCCCCATCTGGTTTCACATGTAGGCTCCTTATTAAGTCTGCCCTATATCTTTTAGGAAGTACCAGTTGTCCCTGACCTTTGGATCTAGCTCCAGTCTTCCTATACATCAACTTGTTTTTCATGTAAAAATCTCCCTTGCCTGGAGTTGTATGACAAGTTGACAATTTTCTGAAACAAGGCTTGAGTGTTTTATCCCCAGCCTGTGCCTTCCTCATCTCTTCTGGAGTGGTATCCAACATAATATCCTCCTCCTGTCTTGAGGTCGACCTGACCTGAAGGGTTGCCATATACACAGGTTTCCTTCTGCAACGGTCAGTGTCATGATTGTCCATCTGACAATTTTTACACCACCTTTTTCCTTGGTTGAAAGATTTTCTTTCATTATATTTCCTTTCATCGAATTGTGGGAATTTATTTTTATTGTCATACCGTGGCCTATCAAATTGGTGCTTACCTTTATTTTGATCCCTAGGATCAAATTTATTAAAGTTCTGTGGTGCCCTGAAGTTATCCACCTGTTTCTTTTTATTACCTGTTACCTCTGCTTGAGCCGCTTGATACCTTTCAGCAACATTTAGCAACTCACCCAGCCTCTCTGCACCTTGTTCCATGAGAAACTTTCTCAGGTCTGGAGCCATGGACTCTCTTAGTTGCTCTATAAGGACCATTTCCTTAAGATCTTGGGTT
>JAMPIV010003362.1:0-61722 GCA_024509875.1 Oreohelix idahoensis | reverse complement strand
AAATAAAATATTATAGCACTTGGGTCCCCAAAAGTTATTCAATTATCAAAATATAAAAAAGGGGAAAATAATAGCTGATGAACTGGCAAGGCCAGTAGTTAATTAATTAATTAGTTAGTTAACCAGTCATAGTTTTACCTTGTTATTTAGAGTTTTGAAATTTGTATTAGAACATTTTAAAGATTGATAGTATAGCAGACTTAGCAAAGTTTCAGATCTGCTGCTGTGCTGGCTGCAAAAGAGATGAATATGGATGGACCAGAGTTGGTTCAGTATGTCACCTCGGAGGTGGATAAATTTATTGCAAGAGAAGATAAGAGGTTAGCCGAAGAAACACGATTGAAATTAGAAGATGCTAGGGAACTTAAGAAATTAGAAGCTGATAGGGAGGCTGAAATTAAGAGGTTCCAATTTTAAGAGAAGACATTGGAAGCAGAAGAGAAAAAGGCCGAAAGGGAAGCAGAAGATAAACGGTTACAGAGGGAACATGAGTTACGATTAAGGGAGTTGAAATTACAAGGCCGTGCTCCTGAAGGTAGTAACAGCTCTTCTACCTCTGATGCCACTGCTAGTCAGGGAGCCTCAACCTCAGCTATGGGGTTCCATTTAGACCATTTTGTAGAGAGGGATGATGACAATTGAATCATTTTTTGTCTAGGTTTGAGGTTTTAGCCACCACCTATGGGTTGGAAAGGGAAAGGTGGAGTTTAAAGTTATCTCAGGGTCTTAGGGGAACATCTTATGAAGTGTTTGCCAAGATGAGCAAACACGACCAAGACAATTATGACATGTTAAAGCAGGCTCTGTTGCTAAGGTATGAAAAAATGGAGAATTTTACAGGAAAAAGTTTAGAAATGCCAAGCTACTTGTAGCAAAGTTAGATTTTGCTGGGGAGGTTATGATGGTATCCTAAAAGAATGAAATCCGTGTATGTATTTACCGTGTGAGGTCAAGCACATGTAGGCCCCTGACTCTATAAATGATGATGATGAATTATGTGCAGGGAACCTAACGCTACCCCCCCCCCCTAGATCTCATACGGTCACTATTTTGACTCTAGTGTCTGGTGTATGATGTACCTAGTGTCTAGGGGAGAAATGAAATGATGGTACACAACACAAAAACACTTTAAGTTTCTATGAGGAAGTGAATAAAAACCAGTGGTTAAGTTTTTCTTTAAATTGAATATTTTTATGTACAATGTATTTTGCCTGTCCAATCATATCTTTTGGACAGGTCTTTGAAAATAAGGACAAGATAGTTTACAGAAAAGATCAACTAAAATTGTGTGGACAATCTGCCCAATAACTATAAAGTTAATATATGTCTTTCCTTTTGGAATGTTCACAGCTTACACTTTATTCATCTAAGAGGGAGAGTCACTGTGTATGAGGGATTGTAGTATCATCATACCCCATAAACTTCCTGAGTATGATTTGAAATACCAGTGTTTATTAAAACGAAACTGTCAGATATACCCAGATCCTTAACATATCACCTGGGGTTTTCTTGTTGAATGATAAGGTATTGTGTAGTTGCAGAAATATCGATATCACATCACACGCCCAAGCTCCTGCTGTTATCTCTTGACAGCATAAATGAATTGTCGGAGACTTCTTGGCGTTATCGTCACTCCTCAGGTTTCCTGTTACCAGCTGGCAACAGGAAATAAAACCTCTGCAACAAAAGGACACTCTGGCCTTTTATATCTGATCACTTTTGATATTAGTTATTTCCCTACGGTGATATGGGGTCAGCCTCGCGTGCATTACAGGTGCACTCGCCCCTAATTTTACATGACTCCCACTTTGCTGTGACCACACCTCAGGTCCCTATGGCAGTACGCCATTGTACTTTTACATAGTTTTCCTCAATAAAATAATGTGGAGTAACCACATTTCCTTTTATATGTTTTTTCTCTTCTTTTCCTTTTTTAAATATAAATGCTTCAGGCATGTTGAACAGTGTTCATGGAACACGGAGGCTTACTAATATATTCTAATACAATAATATTCAAACATAATCATGACAACATACATCAGTTAGATACATTTCAATGTGAGGACTCAACAATGTCTGCTCCCGGCACGTCCTTCACTTTTTCCCAATAGCAGTATCTAACTTTGGCAATGGGATTAAACATATTAAATTCATAAAGCATTCTTACCACAAAATTCAAGAAATATAAACAAATGACGCTGACTTTGCAAAGAAGTGGCCTCAGTTTCCTCTGCACTGCCCAGACTGTGAATATTTCTCTATATTTAATTTTACAATTAACACAGCTG
Organism: Oreohelix idahoensis; assembly: GCA_024509875.1. Classification (NCBI taxonomy): domain Eukaryota; kingdom Metazoa; phylum Mollusca; class Gastropoda; order Stylommatophora; family Oreohelicidae; genus Oreohelix; species Oreohelix idahoensis. Next base: position 59,434 of record JAMPIV010003362.1, on the reverse strand, counting down.
TTCTCAGCGTATTTGAATGAAAAGTTTTGTTCAACTGGCACTGAATAGTGAAAGCCTTTTGCTAATATTTATTAGCACTGGCCAATCGAAAGCTTGCGACTACCAGAATTCAAATGTAGTTTTTGAAAAACAAAAATAATTCCAAAGAAACTCTGCGTCTGGTAGTCGATTGGCCAGTCTGCTTTAGTTGTCTGGCCACTACTGTAGAATAAACGTGTTGTTGTGTATTGGCCACTGTTGAATGAACCTGTCATGTAGACCTTGAGTGGGAGTGTCAAGTAACGCGAATGGTGTAGTAGTTCGGTGTAACAGACCTCTTGGTAATAACTCTCACACACTCTCATGTAATGCAATGACGACTTGAACTGCCTCTGACATTTCAATAGTTTAATGAAGGCACGCAAACTGGACAGCACGGATACAGTCATGGACACATGTTGACATACATTCATTGGTTATTTGAATCGTGGATGATACATTCATGTAGTAGTGAAATATCATTCAACCCAAGGTGGTATTCACTGTTCTGGTAACTAATCGCCGTATCCTCTACTGACTGAACGCGTCAATGAGGATCGGTAAACATACAAAAGTCATTGGCCGAACCTTCATTTCATAGCTAAGTTCTTAAGCTGAAATATGTCCAATGTTTGTATAACACTCATAAACCACGATAGTGGGTTTTCACCTCATAACAAGATCTCGATACCACTGCCCGATAGTAGGATACATAATCTGTTCTCTTGACAGTGATCAAAAATATGATGACAGGAATATAACATGGCCGCCTTCCTGAGTTGTCGCTCACTCACTCGTAGGAAGGTAGATATAAGCCAAAGTTAATTTATAATGTGCATATAAATAATTTCATAAAGTTTTCCATACAGCTCTACAGTAATCAAGTTAATTCACGTAGACATAACTGCTGTAGGAAAGCCTGTCATCTTCGTCGATACAAAACACAACCCTAGCGATACGAAGCACAATGTTCCATCTAGGTCTAATCGACTCGAGATCATCAAAATTAGGGTCTGGCATAACTGGAGTCCGAATCACACATATGAGGAGGATCTCTGACAAATAGACTCTTGCAGAGACACAAACTTCTCCTAGAAAAACATCTATGAATCACTGTTAAACCTTAAACAGTGCCAGCCCTGGAAAAAGCACTCAGCCATTTCTTGGCGACATTATCGGAACTCTTTACAACCCAGTAGGACTACGAAAACCTGCGCTAGATTCTGGCAGAAAGAATATAGTCCGACCTGAACATACAAAGGTATACAATATACGACTGAATCTACTTGCACTAGACAAGTAGTACACATGAATTCAGGCCATAAACATAACAAGCAAAATTAATCTATTTTCTGGCCCGAACAAATAAGAACGGACATGAATACAATATCCATGCGCCGATAATATCAAGAAAGATCACTCATATAATCAAAAGTGTAAATCAATCATGAATTATCTAGCTTTACCAGAGGAAGCATTTTCATACACAAATGAATGCAAATATATATTTTCCATATTAAATAGCCATATCGTATTTTTGTAATATGTGCGTCAAAATATGCACGCAACAGATTACCACACCCCTCGGGGAAAAAAAAAATGGTATTTTTTTTTTTTTTTTTTTGAAATACATCTAGGAGCAACATACAATAGGCTCACAACGCACCAATAACAATGCGCAGATGATAAGCATTGAGAATATATTTCATGAACTTAGAGAAAGTATTTCTCTAAGTATAAATATTTCCAGAGAGGTGTCACCAACGCATACTACAATACTTGCAATGCCACACTTTCTACATCAGTTTATACATAAATTTCATCTTAGATACCTTAACATCATGATCATCAAAGACGAAAAAAACATTGAAAGACCAGCGGTGAATAAACATCAGTGAACCGCTAAGTAGTGTTACAATCAATATATGATATATTCCATATGTGTACACATTTCAACATAGGAACAACTGTAGCAAAGTTAGGCATATAATTTAACAGTTATGAATCATGTGGGCATCTAGACAAAATATCTGCCATCACATTTTCTGACCCACGGATAGCTCGCACCGAAAAATGAAACGGCTGCAGAGCAATCGCGTATCGCGTTGATCTCGCGCTCTTCAGATTTTTACTCTGAATAGCCGTAAGAGCTTTCTGGTCAGTTTCCACAATGAAATGCGCGCCAAGAAGAAATCTTTGCAGTTTAAGGATTGACCAAACCATAGCCAATAATTCACGGTCTAGGACCGAGTAATTCTTCTCTGCGGCATTTAATTTTCGAGAAATATACATCACAGGATGCAGAGTTCCAGAGTACTCTTGCATTAGTGCTGCTCCAATCCCTGTGGATGAAGCGTCACTACGAAGAATAAATGTCTTATCCTTAGAAGGCAATACTAGGATAGGTGAAGTAGAAAACATAGTTTTAACCTTATCCAAAGAGGATTGACATTCTTGAGTCCAATGGACTACATTAGGAGACCCTTTCTTTAGCAAGGAAGAAAGAGGTGACATAATGGAGGACAGATTCGGAATGAATCGTCCATAAAATTGTATTAGACCTAAGAGACTTCGCACTTGCTTTTTAGTCTTAGGAATAGAAATGTTAAGTATCTTACTTGTATTATGGTCCTCTGTTTTTAGGAAACCATGACCAACACGGTGACCTAAGAAAGATATTTCGCTAAAACCAATACAAGCTTTAGATGGTTTCGCTGTCAGGTTATGCTCGCGTAAGATAGACAATAGTTCATTTATCCCATTATAGTGATCGTTCCAAGTATCACTGAAAAGACAGATGTCATCAAGATATGCAATGACATCTGAGCGATGAGATAGGATTCGACGCATCATGCGTACGAATGTTGCAGGGGCGTTCATAAGGCCGAAAGGCATAAAATTCCATTGGAATAGACCCCTAGGTGTCGAAAAAGCAGTAAACGGTTTGGCGTGTTCGGATAATGGAACTTGCCAATATCCCTTAGACAAATCGAGTTTAGTAAAGAAATGAGAATTCGATAGTCTGGTAAGTAGCTCTTCAAGTAAAGGCATAGGTTCAGCATCAAATTTCGTCACTTGATTCAATTTGCGATAATCAACGCAAAGACGTATGTTGTTGTCTTTTTTTCGCACGATAACCATCGGTGAAGAATATGCTGATGTGGATGGTTCAATAATTTTTAACTCTATCATTTCATCCAACTCTTTTTCTACCTGTGCTTGAAAATGTATCGGGATAGGATACGGTCTGACTCTTATAGGATTATGGTCAGTAAGAATAATGTCATGTTGAATGACATCAGTTTGACCAGGAATGTCAGTAAGGACATCCTGAAATTGTTCTAACATAGTAGAAACTTGTTTCTGTTCTCCTCCTGGAGATAATTCGGGAGAAATCGCAACATCTTTCCATGATTCATTAGAGTGAAGCGGAATCATTGGAAAAGGTAGATTTACATCCGAGAAACTCGTTTCCTCATCCTGTATTACTGACAGTGATGAGTAATGTCCATGTTGGACTGGAAAATCGTCCGTTGCCTGGAAAACAGGTTGTAAATAATCCGGACGTTCATGGAATTCCGTGAGCATGTTGATGTGGAAGGTTTTATGCTTCCCGTCAATATCGACGATATAGTCAACATCGGAAACTTTTGATATTATATCGTACGGACCTTTCCAAGAAATAAGAAGTCTGTTTTCTCTACAAGGTAGCAGGACCAATACTTTGTCACCTGGACAGAGTTGTCGCAAGCGTCTGGTCTTATTGGCAAATTGCCTTGCCTTCTGTTTCGCAAATTCAGAAGAAGCAGTTGCCAATTTGCATGCTTCAATAATCTTGTGTCTAAGTGCAATGACATATTCATAAGAGGATTTTGTGTCATCGACAATATTATCAGCAGTTATGAGATCATGAAGTAAGGACATAGGACCTCGCGGTTTCGCGCCGAAGACAAGTTCAAAAGGAGAAAATCCTGTATGTTCGTTGGCGACCTCTCTATATGCAAAGAGAGCCGCGGGTAAAACCCTGTCCCAATCCTGAGGATGATCCTCAGTTATCTTACCTAGTAGGTTTTTCAGAGTTCTATTCAGACGTTCCACCATCCCATTGGACATAGGATGATAAATACTACTCAGAGATCTCTCTATCTTTAGAGTCGACATCACTTGAGACATGGTATCCGATATAAGTTGGCTACCATGGTCCGATAATATTTCTGCTGGAAATCCCAGACGAGAAAATATTAACCAAAGAGCATCTGCAATATCAGCAGTAGTTATGCTCTTTAGAGGAACAGCCTCTGGCCAACGTGTGCACATATCCACACACGTCAAAATAAATTGGTGTCCTCTAGCAGACTTTATCTTAAATGGACCAATGATGTCTATCGCCATTTTTTGAAATGGTCGAATGGGAATGTCTGCAGCCTGAATAGGTGCAGCATGGCGTGGACCTCTGGATTTAACCTCTTGACATACTTTACAAGATCGACAATAGATTCGTATGTCCTTATTCACAGCAGGCCAAAAGAAAGATGCAAGAACTCTAGATTTAGTACGGGAAAAACCCATATGTCCAGCACACTGAGAATCATGAGCGTGCTGTAAGATTTTAACTCTCATATTTTTGGGCACAAGAATTTGAGAATGAATGGATTTAGCGGAGTCTTGTACCATACGTACAAGTACGCCATTCCTCATCGTAATCCAAGATTTACGATTTGTATCCTTATTCGGATCACCTTTTGTTGCCAGAGTAAAGAATTTCTTTAGAGTAGGATCATCTTCCTGCTGTTTTATAAAGGAAACATGCGAAATCTCCAAGAGATCACCTTGGTTCTGGTCATCATTATCTCCAGAAGGCGAAGATTGCGGCATGTTTAGAGCTTGAGCTCTAGTGACTACAGCATTTGCAGTATGCATATTATCACTTTCCCACTCGGCAATTTGTTGCGGAGTGCATTCTTTCGCACCATGAATGCGACCGACGATAAGATCAGCGATCGGATTCGGCAGCAGACATGCGTGCACATCTCCTGTAAAGAAGGGAGTAGAGATGTTGATAATGGCAGTGGAGTACTTCTCCAATGTGCCACCAAATGTTATGCATTTGATTATCTTGCCAGTGGCTCGAGAAGGATCTATAAGTGACTGCCTCACTCCAATGGTTGTGCACCCGGAATCGAAAAGAATTGAGACCGGAGTACCATCTACTAGACCTCTATTCAAGACAAGAGCACCTCTTCCATCATGCGCGACTGACGCAGGAAGAGCAGGAAGAGGATGACCACAGCTTAAAGTCGAAACTGTGGTTGGCTCGAATAATGTTTTGCATTGGGAACACTGAAATGCTCTGTCAAAATCGAAAGCAGAACATCCACACTATTAGAGTCTTTCTTATCATTGGTTTGATTACCGGCTTCGTGAAACTCTTGTTGTGCAGAGTTAGCCTGGTAATGAGATTTACCATGTCTTTTGTGTTGTGATCTACCTCGGTTATTGTTGCCTCTGTAATTATTATTCCCTCTGTTATAACCCCTATTTGGGTTTGAATCACAATATTCATGATCATAATCATCATGCTCATTATAATGAGTATCCCTGTAATGTTGGTTTTGTTGTTTCCATGAAGAACTTGGGTAGTTCCTATGGTTACTCCCTTTTCGGAAATTTCTATAATTATGGGCACCCCTCGCGTATCGAGGACTGTCAGCCCGATTCCAGTTCTTCGAAGAAGAACCCTGATTTGAGTGGTTACCTTGGTTTTGATACTTATTCCAATTAACCTTTTTATCAAATTTATTTTGAGCTCCTTGGAATTTGTGTGAGTAATTATGATTATATTCTGTTGCTGAAGCAACTGGCATACCCTCTTTAATGTTAGTGTTACTAAGAATCATGTCAGGGTGTGCCGTGGCATACTGGTCACAATATTCTTCCATTTGCTTTAATGTACTAGGTTTACGCTCATGTAAAAACTCTAGGAATGGTTTATTTACCGAAGACATGACCTTGTCTCTTAGCAATAAATCCGTAAGACCATCAAATGTTTTCTCTATTTTGGATAATTCAATCCATCGTGAGAGTGTAAGTCGTGCTTTTGAAATAAAATCTGAGAATTCTACACCTACCTCAGGTCTCATTGTTTTAAACAAAAGACGATAACCTTCTTCTGACAGCTGATATCTCTTTATCAAAGCTGCCCTAATAGCATCATAATTATCCTTGTCGGCCTCTTCAACCAAACATAACTTAGTCAGAGACTCCCCTTTTAGATTTTCAGACAACTGATTCACATACTGTGATTTGTCAACATTATGAGCTCGACAAGCACGTTCAAATCTAGAAAGCCAAAATGTTATATCATCACTGGCAGAGTGAACGCTGGCACCTTGACCTTATAATTAAAGGGTTTACCATTACCACCAGATGCCTGATTAACATTACTCATACTTGTCAATTTCAATTTCTCTAATTCAAACTCATGTTCTCTTATTGCTTTTCTCTCTTCAGCTTCTCTATCTAATTTTTTTTGTTCAGCAGCAGCAGCAGCTTCCAATTTTTTCTGTTCTGCAGCAGCAGCAGCTTCTAATTTGTTCTGTTCTGCCACAAATCTCCTTTCCTCCACCTGCATCTGCAATTTCTTTTGTTCAGCAGCAGCATCAGCTTCTCTTTCTAATCTTTTCTCTTCAGCCAGAGCTTTTCTCTCTTCTGCAGCAGCAGCAGCTTTTCTCTCTTCTGCAGCAGCTTTTTTCTCTTCAGCAGCAGCAGCAGCTTCTCTTTCTAATCTTTTCTCTTCAGCCAGAGTTTTTCTCTCTTCTGCAGCAGCTTTTTTCTCTTCAGCAGCAGCTTTTCTCTCCTCTGCAGCAGCTTTTCTCTCTTCAGCAGCAGCAGCAGCTTTTTTCTCTTCTGCAGCTAATGCTTTGTCATATTGAGCAACAGCCCATTCTTCTAAGTCTTTACCAGTCTTATCAAGGGATTTCCCTTGTGTAATAAAGTAATCTAATGTAGACATCCTGTCTTATTAAATCAGAAACCTGAAAAAGTAAATAAATTACCTTATTTCACTTTCATGGGAGACAAGTCTATACTATAGACTTAGTCTTAGTGAAAAACTTGTATGGTTACTTGAGTACCTGTGGAAAACAATATCTGTATATCCCAAACACTGTGGGAGACAAGCCTTACAAAGGTCTTGTATACTTCTTTAATGTAATCAATGATCACTTGAGTACCTGTGGAAAATAATATTTTCTATCCCAATCACTGTGGGAGACAAACCTTACAAAGGTCTTGTACACTTTCTTAGTGTAATCAATGATCATAAGTACTGGTCTGTACTATAATATAAATATATTCAAATATACCTTATATATTATTTGTCAACCAAAGACATTAACAAGGACCAACAAGAAAAGACAATATGAAAACAATTGCAGGAATCAAATTAAATCAAAATAGAAAAAATCAAAAAAAAAAAAATGATCACAGAATCTGTGATGATAACCGCAATGAAATCAACAAGACAAATAACGCCACAGTGTATAAACATAAGGGTGTAAAGAACTGAAATGAAAGGAAAGATGAGACCTACAATTATACAAACAAATCAAACAAAACTAAAGAACATAGAAATATTACAAAAACAACAAGAATACAGTCTTCACAACTAACAAATATTTGCAAACAATGTTGCATGCAAATTTCAATTAAGAAATTTGCTCCCTATAGAACGCTAGAGCAAGACCAATGTCACTTGGTATTTCCTGTTCTAGTCACCTCCCATCCAGGCCCGCAGAATACAAACTAACTTAACACACAACAAATAACATATAAACATAAATACATGTAAACCTTAATAGCATAACTGCATACATATATATATATATATATATATATATATATATATAGAATGTATTGTGGATAGAATGTGATGCTGGTATAGTGTTGTAACAATAACTTGCCACTTTTAATGAACAATTAAATAATAGATTTATTTTCTACACTATTACAATGTTCAATTTTTTTGAGCATATGAAGATCCAACGATGAAATATGCACTTTATGTTCAACAACACTGTGATTCTTCTGTACAGGATCAACAATCACTTCTCTCTTCTGTACGATGAGAAATGTCAACAGTACTGCTCCAGATATTTTCTACACTTGATACAAATGTCCTGTGTAATACCGTCTGTACAGCGAAAAACTGTCAACAAGCGCTGACCTAGATACAGCATCCGATCGGTAATACAGGTCAAGCTGACATCGACTGCCCCGTTGTAACTTGTACACTGGTGTTCATGCGTGTCGTATGTGGCGTCAGGGATGGTCTGGTTATCATAACCCCAGGAATCTGGTTCACCACTGTAGAGTGTCAAGGATATGCTAAGTCTGGCCACTACTGTAGAATAAACGTGTTGTTGTGTATTGGCCACTGTTGAATGAACCTGTCATGTAGACCTTGAGTGGGAGTGTCAAGTAACGCGAATGGTGTAGTAGTTCGGTGTAACAGACCTCTTGGTAATAACTCTCACACACTCTCATGTAATGCAATGACGACTTGAACTGCCTCTGACATTTCAATAGTTTAATGAAGGCACGCAAACTGGACAGCACGGATACAGTCATGGACACATGTTGACATACATTCATTGGTTATTTGAATCGTGGATGATACATTCATGTAGTAGTGAAATATCATTCAACCCAAGGTGGTATTCACTGTTCTGGTAACTAATCGCCGTATCCTCTACTGACTGAACGCGTCAATGAGGATCGGTAAACATACAAAAGTCATTGGCCGAACCTTCATTTCATAGCTAAGTTCTTAAGCTGAAATATGTCCAATGTTTGTATAACACTCATAAACCACGATAGTGGGTTTTCACCTCATAACAAGATCTCGATACCACTGCCCGATAGTAGGATACATAATCTGTTCTCTTGACAGTGATCAAAAATATGATGACAGGAATATAACATGGCCGCCTTCCTGAGTTGTCGCTCACTCACTCGTAGGAAGGTAGATATAAGCCAAAGTTAATTTATAATGTGCATATAAATAATTTCATAAAGTTTTCCATACAGCTCTACAGTAATCAAGTTAATTCACGTAGACATAACTGCTGTAGGAAAGCCTGTCATCTTCGTCGATACAAAACACAACCCTAGCGATACGAAGCACAATGTTCCATCTAGGTCTAATCGACTCGAGATCATCAAAATTAGGGTCTGGCATAACTGGAGTCCGAATCACACATATGAGGAGGATCTCTGACAAATAGACTCTTGCAGAGACACAAACTTCTCCTAGAAAAACATCTATGAATCACTGTTAAACCTTAAACAGTGCCAGCCCTGGAAAAAGCACTCAGCCATTTCTTGGCGACATTATCGGAACTCTTTACAACCCAGTAGGACTACGAAAACCTGCGCTAGATTCTGGCAGAAAGAATATAGTCCGACCTGAACATACAAAGGTATACAATATACGACTGAATCTACTTGCACTAGACAAGTAGTACACATGAATTCAGGCCATAAACATAACAAGCAAAATTAATCTATTTTCTGGCCCGAACAAATAAGAACGGACATGAATACAATATCCATGCGCCGATAATATCAAGAAAGATCACTCATATAATCAAAAGTGTAAATCAATCATGAATTATCTAGCTTTACCAGAGGAAGCATTTTCATACACAAATGAATGCAAATATATATTTTCCATATTAAATTGACAGATAATACTACCGCGAGAAGAAATAAAATTGTCTGCAGATAGTGTAAGCGAAGTTTTTTTGCGCCGCGGGTTAAGAATTGGCCGTGTAACACTACCAAAAAATGTAAGAATTAACTACTGATTACCAGCGTTAAAGTCAAAAATATTACGTTAATTCAGATAGTTAGCGGCACACTTCCGCAAAATTCGTTAAATTATAATTATACAGTTAGGCTGCATGTAGCAGATCTGGCAAAATGTTAAATCTTAGTAGTAAGTTTTCGAAACCGAAACTAAAACTCGTGTTAGATTTTTACCGTGGGATCGTTCTATAGGCTTTAGCACTGCACAAAAGGCAGTGTTGCTGGCGTGTGAGAGTATCACCGTCAGACACAATAGGGCGGGTTTATTTATTATCATTTTTATGACTAAAATCTTACTGAAATGAGCGATTATTCTCGCAGATTTTACTACACACCTCCCATCCTAAAACATGCATTCATTTGCGGGTTATAATCTGCGAGATAACTTAGCTCAAGGAAGTCTTACGCGTTTTTCTGATCTTCATCATAAGGATGTCTACTCAAAAAGTCTGCACCCACGTTCTGAGGGCCGGGAATATATTCAATCAGAAATGAGTATGGCTGCAAAAATAATGACCTTCTCAATAATCTAGAATTTTCATGCTTGGCCTGTGACAGGAATACGAGAGGCGAATGATCCGTTTGGACCACAAATGTCCTGCCATATAAGTAAATCTGGAATTTTTTTATAGCCCATATCAAAGCTAGACATTCCTTTTCACTTGTTGAATAATTTTTTTTCCGCCTTGTTCAACTTTCGGCTGGCATAAGCGACTGGGTTCAATTCCCCATCTTGTGAGGAGGACATTTGCAACAATGTAGCGCCTAGGCCCACATTGCTTGCGTCACTTCTCACGATAAATTCTTGATTCAAGTCAGGCAATTGCAACACTGGCCTGCTTGTGAGTTTTTCTTTTAACTCCTGGTAAACCAATTCACACTGTGCGGACCAATTTATTGGATCAGGTTGAGGTTTGCGAGTTAAATCCGTCAGAGGAGCACATATAGAGTTAAAATGTTCAATGTACTTTTGGTAGAAACCACACAACGACACGAAAGATCGCACATCTTTCTTTGTTTGTGGTCTAGGTGCTCTTCTCAATTTTTCCAGATTCTTGGGATCAGGAGTCATGCTACCCTGATGTACAGTATGTCCCAAGAATTCCAACTCTTTACAACAAATACAACATTTTGTTGGCCTAGCGGTTAAGTTAGCCTCTCTGAGTCTATCAAACAGCATATTCAAAGAGGTAACGTGTTCCTCAAATGTTTCCGTAGCAATGAGGATATCGTCCATAAAATTCGAAATACATGGATTTTTCAGGGGATCCAATAATTTTCGCATCATCCTTGAAAACACACTCGGGGCATTTTTCAACCCAAACGGTAACATGTTGAACTCATAATGACCTTCCGAGGTGCTAAAGGCTAAATAAGGTCGAACTCAGGCTTTACTGGAATTTGGTAATAGCCTTTGCTAAGATCCACCTTAGAAAAATATTTTGCCTTGTTCAGCCTGGCAAATAGTTGAGTAGTATCAGGTAATGGATCCACCTGACCTTCTGTGACAGCATTCAGTTTCCTGTAATCTATGCACAGTCTATGTTCTCCCGATGGTTTCCGCAACAAAACCACACAGGAACTATAAGGAGACTCACTGTGAGAAATAATCCCTTCTTGTAACAAATAATCTATCTCCTCTTTCAAAGCTTTTTCCTTAGCGAAAGGAATAGAATAGGGCCTCATACAGATAGGTGCTGGGTCTAGTAGTTTCATATCATATTCCAACAAATTTGTTTGCCCCGGTTTATCCGTTAACACATCTGTATGTTTCTCAAGGACCTGTTGAACCTTCTCCTTCTGTCCTTTTGTCAGGTGATTACTGATCTTCACCTGGGCAAACGTTTCACTGGTTTTCAGTCGATATTCGAATGAGGAGAGAGGGTCAATCTTCATCTCGGTTGCGATAGACAAGGCCAATATGTGTGTTCCTTCCTGGATTTGTCTGTCCAGATATTTCTTCAAAAGGTTCACGTGATAGACTTTTTTCTTTCCCTTTTTGTCTATCTTATAATTTGTTCTGGATACCTTTTCCAAAACTGTATATGGCCCTTGCCATCCGATCTGAAGTTTATTGTTGCTGCCGGGCAATAGAAGAAGCACCTTCTCCCCCACAGCAAGTTCCCTATCCTTAGCTTTCTTATTATAATAAGCAGCATGCTTTTTCCTGGCTTGTCTCAAATTATCATTTGCCAGTTTCCAACTAGTTTTTAAACGAGTGGTCAGTTCGTTCACATATTGATATGATGAGGTAACAGTCTCCTCTGCCTTCTCATCTGTCCAGGTCCTTAACAAAGCGTCTAAAGGACCTTTTATTGGCCTCCCAAATAACAGGGTTGCGGGTGCCATTCCGGTTGAATTATGTGGTACTTCCCGGTACGCAAACAATGCGGCGGGCAAGTATTGGTCCCACGTATCAGGTTTCTCATGTGCCAGCTTTCTCAGGATAGAAATGAGAGTCCCATTGAACCTCTCTACCTGGCCGTTCCCTTGGGGGTGATACGGGCTACAATGAAAGTGCTTGGCTTGAAACTACCTACAAACTTCTTCTGTTAGTTTCCCCTTGAACTGTGAGCCATTATCAGTCAAGATTTGATGCGGGAATCCTAACCTTGTGAATATCGTAAGTAATGCCTCTGCCACATGTTTCGAATCGATTGATGACAGAGCTACCGCCTCTTCCCACATAGAACAAGTGTCTACCAGAGTAAGGATGTAACTGTTCCTCCTCTTGGTCCGAGTGAGAGGTCCCACAATATCTACTGCAACTCTCTCAAAAGGGGTTCCGACAATGGGCATTTCCCCAAGAGTTGCTGGAGCAGTCCAATGCTTTGGAGCTACTCTCTGGCATTCGGGACAGGATTTTACATATCTCTTTATGTCTTCCGTTATCCCGGGCCAGAAATAATGACAAGCTATACGCTGTCCTGTTGCGCTAATCCCCATGTGACCACTGAAGGGGATAGCATGACCTAACTCCATTACCTTTTCCCTATATGAACTGGGAAGGACCAGCTGTCCGTGACCAGCTGAACCAGTGCCAGCCTTCCTATATAACAATTTATTCTTCATATAGAATTCTCCTTTATTAGGAGGAGTATGGCTCTTTGGGAGTTTCTTATAGCACGGCTTAAGTGACCTATCTTCAGCCTGTGCCTTCCTCATCTCCTCTGGATGAGTATTTATAGGTTCATCTTCCTTTCTGGATTGTGATCGGGTCTGGACTGCTGCCAAGACTACAGGTCTCTTGGGATTTCCCAAGTAGACATAACGACACCCCAATATCAAAGGGTAGATGGGTGCGTCTATCACGGCTGCTCTGATTATCCCTTCCACATAGCGAGTTTTCACTGTTATCCTAGCAATGGGAAGATTCATGAGTGGTAGGTCCTTGGTCGCCCCTTGTATCTCCACTGTTTCTGTGGTATAATGATCTGGGTTCACCAAGTGCGAGCTCACGACAGCATCAAAATCTAAACCTGTATCATAGAGGCACCTTATGGTGACATCATTACATAGAACATCCTCACAAACTGGGGGGTGATAAGGTTCCTGCTGTCCAGTAGGTTTGTCCTTTCCTTCCTGTTTCCCCCTTCTCATAGCAGCACATCCAGCAGGTTTACTTTTACAAAACTTAGTGTCATGTCCCTCCTTCCTACAATGTTTACAATACCATCTACCTTGATGACAAGGTTTTCTTTCATCATTCTTTCTTTCATTGAAATGTGAGGTTTTATTTTTAAAATCATTTCGAGGCCTATCAAAGTTCTGCTCACTTCTGTTATCAAATTTATTATGGTTTTGAGGAGCCTTATACTGATCTACTGGTTTTTCCTTGATGCCAGCTACCTCTGCCTGGGCTGCCTGATACCTTTCAGCGACATTAATTATCTCACCCAGCCTCTCCGTGCCCTGTTCCATGAGAAACTTTCTCATGTCTTGAGCCATGGACTCTCTCATCTGTTCTATGAGTATCATCTCTTTGAGATCTTGGGTTTTCCCCAAAGAAGCCCATTTCTCCATATACGTTTCTAACCGGGCGGAGAACTGGTGATAGGTCTAACCAGACAGTAGCATGGCATTCCTAAATTTCTTTCTATAAAACTCTCCGTTCTTTTCGTATCTTAACAGAAGAGCCTGCTTCAACATGTCATAGTTGTCTTGGTCATCCCTGCTCATTTTGGAAAACACTTCATAAGCTGTTCCCCGAAGACCCTGAGACAACTTTACACCCCATTTTTCTCTTTCTAACCCATAAGTAGTGGCTAATACTTCATATCTGCTTAAATATGACTCAATGTCATCATCCTTTTCTACAAAATAGTCTAAATGGAATCCAATGGCTGAGTTGGAGGCCCCCTGACTAGCAGTAGCATCAGAGGTAGAGGGGCTGTGACCATTAACCGGAGCAAGGCCTTGCAACTCTAACTCTCTTAGTCGCAACTCATGCTCCCTCTGTAATCTTTTTTCTTCTGCTTCCCTCTCGACAGTCAATCTCTATTCTTCTTTTTCTGCCTCCTTTGCAGTCGTTTTTCTTCTGCCTCCAATTTTCTCTCCTCAAATTGGAGCCTCTTTATCTCAGCCTCTCTATCAGGCTCTAAGACCTTAGCCTCCTTCTCAGCCTCAATCTGTAACCTTTTAATTTCCCTAGCCTCCTCTAACTGCAATCTCCTCTCTTCAGCTAACCTATGTTCTTCCCTAGTAATAAATTTATCACATTCTAAGGTGACATAGTCAATCAAGATTTGTCCCTCCATATTCATTTCCTTGGCAGTCTGCACCGCCGCAGAGCGAAACTTGGCCAGATCTGCCATCCTGATAAATGCAAAATGTTCTAACTAACTTTCTAAATAAGTATAAATTTATCTAATTAATTCTGGGTTCTGACACTTTCTTGACTTCACCAAATCTTGGGCAATAATGATTATGGGGATTCCCTGGGACAATAGAATGTTGTTTATGCTAAGACCCAGACCCCAATGTATGTAGTACTAGGAGAAATTCAAATCCCGGACAAGCCCCCAATTTATGTAGCAAAGTTAGATTTTGCTGCGGAGGTTATGATGGTATCCTAAAAGAATGAAATCCGTGTATGTATTTACCGTGTGAGGTCAAGCACATGTAGGCCCCTGACTCTATAAATGATGATGATGAATTATGTGCAGGGAACCTAACGCTACCTCCCTAGATCTCACACAGTCACTATTTTGGCTCTAGTGTCTGGTGTATGATGTACCTAGTGTCTAGGGGAGAAATGAAATGATGGTACACAACACAAAAATACTTTAAGTTTCTATGAGGAAGTGAATAAAAACCAGTGGTTAAGTTTTTCTTTAAATTGAATATTTTTATGTACAATTTATTTTGCCTGTCCAATCATATCTTTTGGACAGGTCTTTGAAAATGAGGACAAGATAGTTTACAGAAAAGATCAACTAAAATTGTGTGGACAATCTGCCCAATAACTATAAAGTTAATATATGTCTTTCCTTTTGGAATGTTCACAGCTTACACTTTAATCATCTAAGAGGGAGAGTCACTGTGTATGAGGGGCTGTATTATCATCATACCCCATAAACTTCCTGAGTATGATTTGAAATACCAGTGTTTATTAAAACGAAACTGTCAGATATACCCAGATCCTTAACATATCACCTGGGGTTTTCTTGTTGAATGATAAGGTATTGTGTAGTTGCAGAAATATCGATATCACATCACACGCCCAAGCTCCTGCTGTTATCTCTTGACAGCATAATGAATTGTCGGAGACTTCTTGGCGTTATCGTCACTCCTCAGGTTTCCTGTTACCAGCTGGCAACAGGAAATAAAACCTCTGCAACAAAAGGACACCCTAGCCTTTTATATCTGATCACTTTTGATATTATTTATTTACCTACGGTGATATGGGGTCAGCCTCGCGAGCCTTACAGGTGCACTCGCCCCTAATTTTACATGACTCCCACCTTGCTGTGACCACACCTCAGGTCCCTATGGCAGATACGCCACTGTACGTTTACATAGTTTTCCTCAATAAAATAATGTGGAGTAACCACATTTCCTTTTATATGTTTTTCTCTTCTTTTCCTTTTTTAAATATAAATGCTTCAGGCATGTTGAACAGTGTTCATGGAACACGGAGGCTTACTGATATATTCTAATACAATAATATTCAAACATAATCATGACAACATACATCAGTTAGATACATTTCAATGTGAGGACTCAACAATGTCTGCTCCCGGCACGTCCTTCACTTTTTCCCAATAGCAGTATCTAACTTTGGCAATGGGATTAAACATATTAAATTCATAAAGCATTCTTACCACAAAATTCAAGAAATATAAACAAATGACGCTGACTTTGCAAAGAAGTGGCCTCAGTTTCCTCTGCACTGCCCAGACTGTGAATATTTCTCTATATTTAATTTTACAATTAACACAGCTGTTCTCAGCGTATTTGAATGAAAAGTTTTGTTCAACTGGCACTGAATAGTGAAAGCCTTTTGCTAATATTTAATAGCACTGGCCAATCGAAAGCTTGCGACTACCAGAATTCAAATGTAGTTTTTGAAAAACAAAAATAATTCCAAACAAACTCTGCGTCTGGTAGTCGATTGGCCAGTCTGCTTTAGTTATGCCAATACAAAAAGATGTTTCGTTTTAGATTACATTTTCCTACCGCTCCCCTTTTCCCTCCTATACTCTTGTTAACCAAGCGAATTTGAATTTACCTCAATGCCTCCCTTCTAAGCCGGTGTCCCCACTAACGTTATGAAAAACAAGCAGGAATAACAGTCTGTTTGGTCGCGCGTCCGTAGACATTTAGAATTTTCTCAATAACTTGGCTAATACTGGGACTATCATGTTATTTAAAACACATTCTTGCTCAGTGGACTCTAAGCTATACTACCATGTGGTTTTTATGGTCAGTTTCATATTGGTTTAGATTTTCAATTTTGTCACCGGCAATCGTCAAATAAAATTTTTACACAAGACGGCCGTCTTCCCCTCTAGCTAGCATGTATTTTTAAAATAACTAGTTGTTTTAGTGACGTCAGAAATACTACCGCGAGAAGAAATAAAATTGTCTGCGTGTTTGCCTCTGTTGGCTTTGTCGCAGCGTGTATATATGCATGGCAGAATGTGTCAAGCGAAGCGGGGTTTTGCGCGGCGGGTTAAGAATTGGCGTTAATTATTTGTATTGTATCGTGTAACACTACCAAAAAATGTAAGGATTACTACTGATTACCAGCGTTAAAGTCAAAATATTACGTTAATTCAGATAGTTATTTTGCGGCACACTTCCGCAAAATCGTTAATTATAAGTCTAGGCTGCAAAATGTATGCAGCAGATTTGGCAAAATGTTAAATATTAGTAGTACGTTTTCGAAACCGAAACTAAAACTCGTGTTAAATTTTTACCGTGGGATCGTTCTATAGGCTTTAGCACTGCACAAAAGGCAGTGTTGATGGCGTGTGAGAGTATCACCGTCAGACACAATAGGGCGGGTTTATTTATTATCATTTTTATGACTAAAATCTTACTGAAATGAGCGATTATTCTCGCAGATTTTACTACACTACTGTCGGGTGAGACCTATCACCAGTTCTCTGCACGTTTAGAGACGTACTTGGAGAAATGGACTGCTCTGGGGAAAACCCAAGATCTTAAAGAAATTATCCTTATTGAGCAATTGAGAGAGTCCATGGCTCCAGACTTGAGAAAGTTTCTCATGGAACAAGGTGCAGAGAAGCTGGGTGATTTACTTAATGTCGCTGAGAGGTATGAGGCAGCCCAGGCAGACGTAGCTGGCGCTAAAAGGAAACAAGTAGAAAATAGAACCCCTCCAGACCAAGATGGATATTATAATCATAGTAGGGACCAAAACCCCAGAGGTAAACCCAACTTTGATAGGCAACGATTTGAACATAAAGATAGAAACCCACAATTCAATGACAGGAGATCCTTCAGACAGGACGGAAAATATTGTAAAATCTGTATGATGAACAATCCTATTACTATTGTCTGTGGTAGGAAAGTTCCTCCATATCACGCGGCATGCATGATCACAGTGGACAAGGGGAGGAAGAAAATGACAGAGAATCATATTAATCTTCAACATCCTCCCATCTGTGAAGAAGTGACATGTAATGGTGCCAAGGTCAGGTGCCTTCACGATTCCGGTTTAAATTATGACTCTGTTGTGAGTGCAACCCTGGTGCACCCAGACCAGTAAACACTGAGAAAGTGGAAATACAAGGGGCATTCAAAGGAATAGTCACCATGACACTTCCCGTAGCCGAGATAACTGTTAAGACAAGGTACGTGGAAGGAATGATTAGAGCAGCCGTGTGTGAAGACCCTAACTACCCGCTGGTGTTAGGAAGTAAATATGTTTTTCTAGGAAGCCCGGTAAAACCTGTGGTAATGGCCACGCTCCAGGTCAGGCCGACCCCTAGAAAGGAGGAAACACCACCACTAAACATTCATCCAAAGGAGATGGAAAAGGCCCAGGCAAAGGACAAATCATTAAAACCTTGCTTTGGAAAATTGCCAAACAGCCATGCCCACCCTAAGAAAGGACAATTCTATATGAAGGGGGGACTGCTCTACAGGAAAGCTAGAGCAGGATCCAAAAGGGTTGGACAGCTAGTGCTGCCCAAGAGTTATAGGGAACAAGCGAAGGCACAAGCACATGTTGTACCAGACGGCGGACACCAGACGATGGGTGCTACACGTCAAAGGACATCTGTTGCATATTTCTGGCCAGGTATAGCTGAAGATATTGATAAATTTTTTGAGGCCGGTGACCAGTGCTGCAAGGTAATTTCTTCAAGCTGGGAACATAATAATCAGATGCCAGCCAAGCATTCTGAAAAATTTGGGCCTAAAAATCGAAAGGAAAATAAAAATAATAAGGTAGACACAGAGGATAGGTATGCACCTTCCCACCAACAGTCTTCCCCTAAAATAGCCAGAATGGCAACTCTGCGTATGGCAATCAGAGAAAATATAAACAAAGACCAGTCACCCCTTGCTCAGTTTGAAGCAGCAGTCCGGGAATTGGCCAAGATTTGTATTGAAGATACTCCGCCAAAGTTGAAACCTAAACAAAGGTTAATGTAAGAAAAGTGGGGAGTGGACGATTGAGGAATTGGGGAAATGATCCAATCGCTTCACAATATGGCTATTAATTTATCATCAGGAGGGCACCGGTGAATGGGTTAGTGACCGGCCCTACACAGTCCACGGGGAAGTATTGTACGGACCATGGCTGGAGATTACCCACATACTATAGCAATACAAACGGGCGAATTGATTTCTGATGCAGAAATTCATTTCCCCACCTATTATATTATTTCACCAAAATTGTCGTTAGGCGGAGAAATCAGTTGGTGAATATGGCCTCCACTTGAGTGGCAAATTATAGAATCATATATGAATATTTTTAGAGGGTGTTTCCACATTCAGTCAAGCCTGAACTCAGACCAATTGTTGGCTGTGTACACATCGGAGAGGAGCACATTGAATTCAAATGTTGCTTTTTGGATTGGAAATTATTCCGAGTGTTTTATCCAGGCTGATACAGGAATTATTGGATCCTCTACATAACTCTGCCATCACCATTTTATAGATTCTCTCCTCATAACTATTGCAAACTTGAGGGAGGTCTAGAACTTCTGGACATGTCATGAGACAAACTCAGAAAAAGTAATGGTGAAGAAGTGATTTATAATCAGCATTAGACAAGCAGTAACACTTGCAGCTGTTCAGTAACATAACTGAAATAGATTCTTGGATTGCAGAGGTCTGAGGCAACCTTCGTCAGTAGTGCTTACTTTGAATTGACCCACCTGCATAAATCCATGATCAAAATAAAGGCAGAGTAAAGTCAGGTTGACTTAATTTGATCGTGATTGTCATACAGATATTGAAAGTTGCATTAACGATGCAAGCTTTTCTAACGGGGGAGATTATGTTGTAAAATAAATCTGTATAGACAATAAGCGCAAATATTTTCTCGCTCATTACCCCTATCTCAAATAAATAAAATGGTGTTGTTTATAAAGTCATACTAATATGAGTAGAAATAAAAATAACAAAGTTGTAACGCGTCTTCCTTCCTCGCGCCAGTAATCGCATTGAGATAAGAACGTATTGTGAAACCTTATTGTTGCGCCAGTGGTATTGGACTTTATAACTCGCCCGTCAAGGGTTAACGGTAATAATTTTGAAAAAACTACAAGCTTGTTGTTCCCAGAAAGATAGAATAAAACAGACGAACGCATAAAAGTGTGTGTGTGTGAGAGAGAGAGAGAAAGAGAGAGAGAGAGAGAGCGAACACATGCCACAAATTGTCAAGCGTTAGATTCTTGGTTCAGCTACCCAAGACGACAGTGCGAGACGATAGTCGGCAGGTGTTCGGTATGTTGTCGCAAGCGTTGTAGAAATTTAAAAATACCTCGCCAAATCCACTACTGTTTAGGAGTATAGGCACACTGAGAAAAAATATAAACACACAAACAGCGCTTTCGCGGAAAAAAGATCCATTTTATGACGTAACAGACTAGTAGTTTTCAAATTTTGAAACGCAGAAGCGGGAAAGAGATGGCATGTTTCTGGAAAGTTTGAAATCGAAACTGATATGGAAAAATATGAAATTTGTTATTAATAGGAATATGAAGACAAAACTTAGTTAGTTTGATGGATTATCGTCTCCTGATAAATAATATGTTTGAAAATACAAAATCCCACAGTAGATAAGAAAGTTATTGACAAAAGACGGTTTTGGTTAGGACAGACAGACCAACACATGCTCGTCTTGACTTGCACTAACGGTAACATTTTTTGACGCGTCCTTGAAAAAGGCAGGAAAAGGTTACATATATTCTATTGGAGCAGGGGTAGACACGGGGACAGAAATTATGGGATGGCTTAACACAAAATATATTTTAGCAGGAGAAATCTAAGAATGAGGGAGGAGAAAAACTTGTTATGTCCAAAAATCAAGTCTGGTTTTGCTTTTTTTTTCAAATTTCAAAAGTGTCGTGCGTTCATTGGATAAAGCCTTTTATATTATTGAGAAATTTCAAAGTCTCGAGGCCATTTGAATATTATTGTCCCCTGATCAGGACGTGTGATTTTCTGAGAAGTGTGACTGCCTTAAATATTAAATATATATAAATAACATAAAAGTTAGTCATCACAGTCCAGCCACCAGTGCATTTGAAGTCTGCTATTCCACGTACCTGTGTTTATTCATTGAATTTCTGGGTTTTTAATTTGAAAGTCCTGACCAGAAGAATACTAGGTTCAGGACCAATAAATCATACAGAAAATTATTAATTGTAAAAATTTACCCCAGGTGTTATTTCCTTTAATCATAGCCTTTAATATTTATTTATGTGTGTGTTATTGTTAAATTACCATCACACCACACTGGCATAACCCTAGACATTAGACGTAGCTTTCTTACATACTAGTCAAGAATAAGTCTGCTTGAGGTCATAAGGTGGTAGCAGAAAGGCACCCTGATAACTCAACCCTAAATTTGTTATAATCAGGGACCTTCACAGCTGACCTTATTCAGTACAATAGTAATACAGAACAACAACATTGCATAACATCAAATCCACCACAAAAGCGAACGTTTGAGCAAGATTCTTTGAAACTTACATCTATATATACATAGATATATTTACATCTATAAAGCCATTACTTATAAGAGAAATTTCGTTGGATTATACAATAACTGGGGGCTTGAACGGGCTAAGAACCATTGCTTAAATCCTTCACAAAAGGCGACGGACAGATATAAGTTAATCATTGCTCAGCCCTATGCCGCATGGTTCTTGACTCCTGAATTATCTTGTGATCACTCCCTTAGGATAGAAGCTTCATTACACTTCTATCTACATTTCTGCCAAGAGTAATCTTGTGCGAAGGAAGACACCTTTGACGACCCATTTTAGATACTCTAGAGTTTTGGCCATTGTTGGACCACTACTGCAAAGCAGGGGAAGCAATCCATGACAGTCGTCAATTCCACATTAGTGATCTTGTCATACCATTTCAATCCTTCTATTCTACGCAAGCACTCATTTATGAATGTCTGAAGGTTTTGGTTGTTGTTTTTGATGTTCTCCCTGTTTCTGAGCCATACAATACGACTAACTTGACAAAGGATTCTCATTTTTGTATTGGACGACATCTCTTGATCTCCATATATTTCCCAATGCAATGGAAGCTCCTCTTGTCTTTTATATTCTTATTGTGATATCATTGTCTGCCCCTCCAACTTTGTAAGAGAACTGTAGACTGACATTAAAAAGATAATGAAGACACAAAAAGACTTTGGACGGATGGCACAGGACAAGAAAGCTTAGAAAGTTTTTATTGGTGGTCTTTTGCTCCGCAGTTAGCTGAAATCTTTTGAAGATGCTGATGATGACGATGGCACCCTTACATAGTTCTCAAGTTGTTGTTTAACTAGGACTGCTGAGCTTCTCGCTGTTTTGCAGCCAATACCAAGTTGAAGACTCCTTGGTATTATCTACACTGTAGATCTAGGCTTTTCTTGTAGCTTTTATGCCAATCAAAAACGTGTTGAGTTGAAGTCATGAGTTCCATTTTCTCCAGGTTGGCTGGCATGTAAAGGATCATCACATTTGGTCCTAAGCTAAGAGGACGAAGCCTGTAGCATATTTTGCATTCCTCGCCATCAAAAGGGACTCTCCAAATATGCAGAGCTAAAATACTGTGCTCTGATTCTGGGCTGTCCCAAGGAGTTGTCTCGTCCTACACACAACCACTTCTCAACTTTCCCTGCCCATTAAGGGCACATAGTGAGATTCTCCTGCATGCAGCCAACCAGGTAAAAAGTCAGAGTTACATCCGGGGCTCAGGTGACTCCTCCAAGCTTAGTGTGCAATTCTGGGTTTCACCACAGAGAGAATCTCTGGAATTGTGTAGATGATTTCAAGAGTCAATGAGGTTGTATGTAATTAGCCTTACAGACTGAGGTTCACTTCCATAATTGAATACTGTAGCATTGTGATTAGCTTGTGGTCATATAAGGATGACTCCAGATATGCCTCCGTGCATAGTTATCAAGTAGAATAGTATTCAATATCATAATACACACCGTAGGTACGTCGAGCGGTCGATCACATATAAGGGAAACAATACAATTATTGCCTAACTTTCAACCACAGTTGCACTCCCTTAGCTGCGGTTGAAAGTTACTGTACTCTCTCGAAATTAGAAAAGGGCGCAAATGAAGGTATGCATGAACAATTTGATTATGGAAAGAAGCCAACAACACGATTGATAAACAGTTCATGAACTGGAGACAGGAAGGTGCGGAAATTTAGATTAAATCAACAGACAATCAAGATACTCTTCTGTCCAGTTTCATTCGGCAAACGGATTTAACTCATCATTTTCTTAAAAATAACTTTAAAATGTAAGTTTTTGATTGTTGTTCTGATACCTTAAACTACATTAAAGTGTATTTTTTCTAAGGCACCTATTTTGAGATTGCCTAATCCTCATATTAGCCGACAACTAACACCTACGGAAACCAAGTATCCCATTCTTGAGAATGAATTGCTTGCAACCATCTGGAGCGTAACCAAACTTCAACAATATTTAATTGGCGCCCATTTCACGATCGAAACTGATCAGCGGGCCCAGTCGTCGACTCTAAGAATAAAACGAAGTTGAGGATTAGGCAAAATTTTAATTTAAAGTATTGCTGACTTATTATTATGGATCAAAATGATAAGATGGCTGCAATAAAAAAACCCGTCAATTTTGACGGGTTATTGCTAGTTTAAAATAATGGTAAAGGTAGTCCCATAACAGAAACTGCCGTAAGGGAGTGAAATGTTAGAGACTTCCCTATACATGGTCCAGCTTTTGTTAAGTGAGATGACCACCTTTCCCGTGTGTTACCGGTGCCCGAGAGGGGAGCAAAGAATAGTAACACTGTTCCCTTCCATGCAGGTCGTAAAAAGCGACTAAGGAGGGTTAGGCATGGGACTGGCTGCTCTATCTTGTTTAAAAAAAAAGTCAAACCACAACAATCATGGAAATGTCAACTCAGGCTTCACATAAGTTTGTTGAAGGCCTTAGCTCCTTTGGGAGCTGAAGGGTAATGGATGGCCAGTTCCCTTCTACGTTGCCTTTGCTTTCCTTAAGTCACGATTAAAGTCAGATACCCATTTATAGCTGTGAAGACTGGATCGTGACGCTACCAGGATTCGATCTTGGCACCCGGTAGCTGTGCCGCGAGGAGAAAGCGCTCTAACCGCTAGACCAGTCAGACGTCCAGAATAGCTTAGAGTCTTAATTTGGCTAGTGACTTTCGGTCGTCCCAATCCTTCGACTTTCTTCTTCTTCTTGTTTGATCCTTAGCCGCCAACCGTCAAATCAGTCAGTGGCCATCACGCCTGGTGGCGTCTTGTAGGGCAACAACGAACTGCTTCCACTTTGCTCGGTCGGCGGCCATCCTTCGTGAAGTGCCCTAGCTCTGGTTCATTCTTTGCATCTCGGCCTCCACAGATCTCCGCCAAGTTGTTTTTGGTCGGCATCTCTTTCGCTTTCATTCAGTGGTCCATAGCATAACTGTTCTTGTGATGGCGTCAGCGTCTCTTTTGAGGACGTGGCCAATCCAACTCTAGCGTCTGCCAGCTATGATGGAGCTTTCATCACTGTCAGTCATACGAGTCTGAGACTGCGGATTTCCGTCCTATCTCAAAGCGTTTTTATTTGTTGTTGTTTCCTGGAGGACCAGGGTGCCAGTTTTTAGTCTAACCCATACCGGCGCAGACCTGTCCAGCTTGGTAGAAGCTGCAAAGAGTAAAACTCCCGCTGGCATAACTCTGAGGGTTAATCCTTCAACATGTTAAGATTGAAAGCCGTTATGACATCCCAGGCACATGATTTATTTCGTGGAGTTAAAACCAATTTTACAAAAAATGGATGACGGGCAAGGGGGCTGAGAAATTGCTCTGAGTAGGACGTGACAATTCCTTGGGAGAGCCCAGAATCACAGCACAGTATATATAGCTCTGCATATTTTGAGAGCCCCCTTGGATGGCGGGGAATGCACAGTATGCCACTCGCTTCTTCCTCCTAGCTTGGGACCAGATGTGATGTTCTTTTAAATACAAGCCAGGCTGGGAAAAGTGGAGCTCATGATTTCGACTCAACATGTTTCGGAATGGCAGAAAAGCCACAGGAAAAGCCTAGATCTACAGTGTAGATAATACCAAACACAGAGACCCCAACTTGGTACTGGTTCAAAAGAGCTACAAGTTTAGCAGTCCTGGTTGAACATCAGCAGCAGCATAATTCAAGGAGTCTTGAACTTGTTTCTGGCTGCAAAAGAGCGAGAAGTTAAGCAGCCCTAGATTAACAACAACAGAAAGTGGATTTCTTGATAGAGAAATTGAAACAAGGTATCAAAAACTCAGTGCAGTGACTTATCATGTGCCAACACTACTCACACATCAGAACATCAGTATGGACACTAAAATCGACAGCTAATAAACAGCATATTCTTCCCAACTCGTTGCTATCAGTGTCAAATATTGTACTTGACCAAAGCAGAGAAGAGGAAAATCACATCCTGTGAATTGTGATAATTAAGAAAAGCCATTAATGTTACCGGGAGAGACAGAGTGAGAAATGGTGATATCAGAAAAACTGTAGGAACTACGTGATGCATCAAGTATATAGAGAAACAGGAAAATTGAATGGTTTGGCCATCTCATCAGCATGGATTCCAATATATTGGAACAACAGTAGAAGATTTGGTTTCAGTGCACGGAGAAGACAAAGAAGCAGATGTATAGATAGCATCACATAAATCCTATAACAAGACTGGTCCACATCAGCCATAGCTCACAACAGATGGGTGATTTAAAACCTTCTTCTGTAGTCTTTGGTCGCTGACTGACAAAGCAATCAGTGATCATCACGACTAGTGGCGTCGTGTAGTGTAGCAACAGCCTGTCTTCACTTTGCTCGGTCGGAAGCCATCCTTCGTGTGGTGCACCAGTTCTGGTTCATGATTGGCATCTCTGCCTCTACAGTTCTCCGCCAGGTGGCTTTTAGCTGTCTTCTTTTCGCTTTCGATTTCCTCCAGGACGCCACAGTATGACAGTTCTGATAATGGTGTCAGGGGCTCTTCTGAAATGTGGTCAACGTATTTCCAGCGTCTACCCGCTATGATGGTGCGTATGTCTTCTCGGGGGTTATCCGAGTTAGCAGTTTTTCTTGATGTTGTTCGGCCAGAAAAAAAATTCGAAGAATTTTCCTTAGGCAGGTTCTGTAAAAAGAGGATACGCTGGACCTTGCCTTTGTTGTTATTCTCCAGCATTCAGAACTGCAGAACTTACGCAGAGCTGCGTAATTTTTTGATTTAAAATTATTACACGTAAATATTTAGTAGTTACACGTAAATATTTGTAGTTAATTGTTAGCTTAATTATGCAAACATATAACACAGGTCATGCTCTCTCGTTATATGATAATATATTCAGAGAAATCACTTGCATTTTGGGTGTACAATAACCCCGCTCACTCTTTCTGTTTTAAGTTTTGTTTTCAATTATTACCCTATAGCTCCCCAAGGAACATAGGCCATTAAATAACACACACAAAGTCCTCCTGTCACACGCCATTGGCTCAAGTTCTTTCCACGCCTTCTTCATAATTTTCACTTTCGTCTCCAGTTACCTTCTCCGTGACTTTGTATGTCCGCCTCTGCCTCTTTTTCCTTAAGGATTCCAGAACAAGTACTGCTTTGGGAGGCTATGAACTGGTTTCCGTGTAAGCTTTGTTTTTACCAGTTTTATATTAAAATATCTCTAGTTAATAAATATAGATAATGTTATATTCTCAATCCAGTGTAATAGTCTATGTTCTATATATCTAATCTGAAATAGTCGATTCACAGGAGATGACACAAGAATGGCCCAAATTAGGCCCCATGATAGCTGTAGGGGAAGGTTTTTATGAGTGAAGTAGTCAGTAGTAGTGTCTGAAAGAACAGAAGAATTCTGTCTGACTAGAATATAGTCCCAGTGTCGGAGAAGAGCACTGGTATCACAGGATAGTCACGGCTGTGAAGGTCTCTGCTTTAGATAATATGCAGATTAAAGTCAGAGCCCAAGATGCCACCCTCGCTATGTAACTAACAATGATAATCGACACTTCATTAAAACTCAAAAATGCAACATTATAAATGTGACAAGTCAGAGAATTACAATTAATCAATCATTTATTATTAAACCATCTATCTTTTTGTTCTTCTTGCGAATTTTATAAATGGTGAAATGATGAAATTAAATGAATAAAAATTAATCACAAAATTGAATGATTGTTGGGTTATATTCTATAACTAATTAAGAAGTCCTTTCTGGAATTTTCAGTTTCACTTAAAAAATTCATCCAATGTTCCTTTATCACTATAGTCTCTTGTCTGGTCTATTAGCCAACACTGTTTATCATCATAACACAATAATCACTTGGCTTTGACTGTTCAGTTCACACTAGTTGCAGGAATTTGGTTACACATAATACTTATCATTAAAGTCTATGACTTTTCTCATTGAGATTACACAGCAATATAGGTTGAAGGTCTTGCTCTAGACCACCAAACACTGATGAGGACTAGGGCTGAAATCTAGATGACAATATCTGAGGCTCCTGTGTTGGTTCAGGAAGCACTTATTGATCTGGATTCGAGATCCCTGATGTACGATGACACATATGAACCCTCTTAGGATAGATAAAAAATCCAGAATAGACTCGATTTGGTGAGATAGCGCTGCACAGCAAACAGATGTTAAAGGTTTCAGCCTTGACGAGCGTCTCTCTCCCTCTGTCTTTCTGAATTCTGCTCTGTGTGTGATTTTAATAGTCCGCTGCTCATTTTTATAGGTCGAGTGCGAGCGTGCCGGAAAGCAATGCTTCGCCGCTTATTTTCATCCTGTGTCTTTTGCAGCCTCGAGCAAGTTTGTGAATAATTAATTCAACTATGAATTTATCAAAATCAACATATACAAATTTAATGATAAATTACTTTAACACTTGTAAATTAACATGACTAGTGATTAAGAAAAGTAATTAGGTTTCTTCGCAGAAAAGTCTTTAAGTTTGATGAATTTAGCAAAATAAAGTTCGGTTGGTTTTGCTCTGTTACAACCGAGACTTGTCAAAATGCTGACGTGCCAATGCTGCTTATCAGTTGATCCGTCTCTGTGGTGAGGGGCAAGTTCCCAGATCAATCAGGAAGTAACCGCTCCTGGTCAAAGCAAGACTCTTCAGGTATCGATCTCACGCTTCAAACCACAGTCTAGTAGTATAGCAAATGGTCTTTCCGGGTCATATCGCAAATAGTCGGGTCGCCTCGTACTGGTACCACAAACTCAATAATTGAGATATTTTAGACTTCTTGCACAGTAAAATAGTCTTGGCAACTTAACATAGATGCTACGAACACGTCTTTGGTATTATTCCTGTTTCAGAATCCTTATGTGGCCCATGAACACGCCCATTGAGGCATATTGGGAATATGGTATTAGGCCCATATTATCTTGACCGTCGGCACACTAGGGGCGATGTAGTCAGCATCAAGCCGGCCGCCTTAACCTTCCCAGAGTTGCTCTGGTACCTATTTGGGGCTGGGTCAACCCAGGAGCCGTTTGTGGCCTAAAAAATTTCCGCGTCATCTGGGAATCGAACCATAGACCACTGTGCTAGGAAGCCAGTGCACTAACCACTATGCTACCGCGGCTCCTACATCAAACATGGACTAATGTAGAATTTTGTAAAGGCCTCAGATCGAAATGGGGCAGGATTTTTATACCTTCGTGATAAATTTCAAAGACTTAGTGAGGCCAAAATCAAGGAAGGTGTATTTGTCGGTCCACAGATACGTCAGCTTTTCCGAGATCAGCGTATTGATGATATCCTTACAGGTGATGAAAAGTTAGCTTGGATTGCGTTCCAGCAAGTGGCCACAAACTTGCTAGAAAACAATAACGCTGACAATTACCAGGAGCTTGTAGAAACCCTCTTGCAGCGCTACGAGAGACTATGGTGCAACATTCTTTGAAATTACACTTTTTACACGCTCATCTAGATTTCTTCCCTGCTAACTGCTGTGCTGTTAGTGACGAACATGTGGAACGATTTCAACAGGACATTACTACCCTCGAAAAAAGGTACCAAGGGAAATGGAATGCAGCAATGCTAGCAGACTATTGTTGGACCCTTGTGAGAGATGCTCCAGAAACTCATTTCAAGCGACAGGCAAAAAAGGCGTCGCTGTAAATCATTTCTGCTATGAGCATTATTATCATATATGCAAATGTGTAAAAACTTGTTTTATAGATATTTAAAAAAACTAGAGCTAATCTGGTGTTTTAACGGCTGTTTTCATATTCAGCAGCCCAAACAACATAAAGGTAACTTGGTTTAATCTCAGATACACAGAAAAAGTCAAAATTTGTTGTCCGGTGTAATTACCTGTCCCAAACAGTCAAATCGGAAGTGATTATGCAATCTTAAGCAAACACTTCATTCTCGCATCTACCTGGAGTCAATATGGTATTAACACGTTTCTTCTTCTTCTTCTTTGATCCTTAGCCGCTGACCGTCAAAGCAGTCAGTGGCCATCACGCTTGGTGGCGTCTTGTAGGGCAACAACAAATTGATTCCACTTTGCTCAGTAGGCGGCCATCGCTTCGTACAGTGCCCCAACTCTGGTTCATTCCCTGCATCTCAGCTTCCACAGTCCTCCACCTAGTTGTTTTTGGTCGGCCTCTCTTTCGTTTTCCTTCAGGGGTCCATAGCATAGCTGTTCTTGTGATGGCATTGGGGTCTCTTCTGGAGCAAATGTGGTATTAACACGTTTAGTGATTCAATTAATCTCTCGGGGATGGGAGATACGCTTGTCTGGACATACGAAGTGAAGTGTGGAGAATGGAAACAATGATTCTAGTACGGAGTTCTGTGTGGTGAAAATGAGAAATAATAGAAAGGGGGAGAGAAGTAAATGGAAGAAAAATTGAACGGTCCAATTCCGTGACACGAGGACAAAAAGCATCGAGGGATGTCACCTAAGGGGCGCATTCCCATGGTCAGTTATGACTAAAGGGGCTATTATTATCATTATTTTATTATAATAAAACAAAAAATTGACAAAGCTCAAACGTTATTTACATATGTTGCTAAATGTGGCGAGTTTGACAATAACCGTTGATTATTTTGTTGATAAACAAGACTGGTTTTCTCCTTCAGTTCAAGGATAAACTGACATCGTTCATGAATTTTTCATACTTTTATTTTCTGCTCTACTTCTACGTTTATTCTACATTTAATTTACATTTATTTGCAGTTGTGGTTTGTAGTATTTGATGAATAGGAGAAGATTTGTGGGATGGGAACACCCTGTATCAGGCGTCATAAACGTGTAACAGTTTTCAGATCTCCAGAGCTGTTTGATCACAGAAGGTAAAGCCTGGAGATCATAAAACACTTGGGATATATCATTTGAGAGACGGTATTTGAATGATGACCTCATCAAAAAATATAAACCATGAAGTTTAGAATTTCACATTCATTTATCTTCTTTCTCTGCCTTACAGCCTTATGCCCCAGCTGTTGCAACTCGTATCAAGTTTTCTTCCACTTTTTGTACATATATTTCAAGTATGTACTTCACTGACTGTATATTATTGTAACTTCGTGTTCATTGTTTTCTGAATGCAATAGACAGAGATTGGAACATTACTCGAGTTTGTTATTACTTTAAGGTGACCAAAGATGAATCACGTACCATTTATAGTGTTCAAACTTAGACGTACGAGTTAATTTTTAGAGTTTGCTCCTTCCAAATGTTTTTTGCGTCTGTCTCTATTTAAGTGTGCCTGCCTCTGTTTCTGTATATCTGTCTCTATTTTTATATCTGCCTGTATTTTTATGTCTGCCTCTGTTTTTTTTTTCTCTGCATCTATTTTTTGGATCTCTCAGTTTTGTTTAGTCTGCCTCTATCTTTTGGACAGTTTCTATTTCAGGGGTTGTCTGTACTTTTTGTGACTGTCTCTAGTTTTTTTTGGTCAGTCTCTATTTTTGTCTGTTTTGTTTCTTTATATCTGCCTCTATTTCTTTATATCTGCCTCTGTTTCTTTATATCTGCCTCTGTTTTTTTATATATGTTTCTTTATATCTGCTTCTGTTTCTTTATCTCTGCCTCTGTTTCTTTATCCTGCCTCTATTTTTATACCTGCCTCTTTTTTAATATCTGCCTCTATTTTTTTATATCTGCATCTGTTTCTTAATATCTGGATAGGACTCTGTTTCTTAATATATGCCTTACTGTTTATATATGTCTCTATTTTTGTGTCTGCCTCTGTTTCTTTATATCTGCCTCGGTTTCTTTATATCTGCCTCTATTTCTTTATATATTTCTCTATTTTTGTGTCTGATTCTATTTCTTTATATCTGCCTCTGTTTTCTTTATATCTGCCCTCCTGGTTCTCTATATATGCCTGTTTCTTTACATCTGCCTCTGTTTTTATATCTGCCTTTATTTTAGTCTGCCTCAGTTTTTTTATTCTGCTTTTATTTTTTTTGGTCAGTTTCTATTTTAGGGGTTGCCTCTATATTTGTTTGTCTGCCTCTATTCGTTTGGGTCTGGTTCTATTTTACTGTATAATGTCATCAGACTTAAATACTTACTTACTGTAGTCGTTCCCCTTCTACCGTGAGGTGTAGAGGTTTGGAAGAGAGAGCGCCAGACCATCCTATCAGCTGTCTTCTTCCTGGCCTGGTTCCATTGTAGTCCTCGGTCCTTCAAAGATTGTCTAATGTTGTCCTCCCAGCGGACTCTGGGTCGTCCTCGGGGTCTGGATCCTTGGCTCTTTGTTTCCCATGCTTGTCGTGGTAGCCGATCTTCTCCCATCCTGCAGACATGGCCAAACCATCTTAGTTGGGACTGTTCTACTTGGGTCTGCAGGAGTTGGGGTTTAGGCCCTGACGTATCGTTTGGTTGTGGACCATGTCTCTTCTTGTTACTTCAACCACCTTCCTCAGATACCTCACTTCTGTGGTTTGAATCTGGCTTTTGTGGTTGTAGTCATTGCCCATGACTCGCATCCACATGTCAAGACTGGGACATAGGTGGAGCAGTATACAGTCATCAGACTTAACGGTCTATTTATATTTGGACATGCGCCCTAATATAACTGACTAGGTTGAACGGGACACGCTTCGCCAAATTTTATATTTTTAAAATGAAACGAATGCCTAGCAATGCTGTTAACTATCTTCCAGGATATGTGGACACAAGTCATTAACTCTCCTTCTAGAGCTGTAGAGAATTGATAGAACTGATATTATTTACACAACATGACACAAAACTTGACCATGATAACGTGTAGGGACAGTGAGTTAGGATTTATAATAAGTCTATAACGCGACGCACTAAAGACGACTTATCAATGGAAACGTACGGTTACGTGTGATTCAGCCACTGCGGATTATAACGTCTTCGTTGTTCTCTATGTTTCAGAGCCACACAATGAGACTAAATGTGTGGGTTGAGAGACTTTTATATATGAGGATGACTCTATATATTTTAATGTCCATTAAAGTCACTATGCAATGAAAGCTCCTCTTATCACCTCATGTTATAATGTTTGGTGGAGAAAATTGGTAGGGACTTATGGTCATTTTCGGGCTAAAAAGGGGACTTGTCAAACACATCGTCTCAACATTACTTTAGGCAGCTTTTTTTTTTTTTTTTTTTCCTCGCTTGAGGTCGCATATTTTTTCCTCGCATGAGGTCGCATTGTCCCCGCCCAAACCTGGCTCTGGTCAAGACCACATGTCCCAACACTAGAAGACCCAGTGACAAAATGTGTCACCCAGTGATCCTCTGTGTTCTCACACAAGAGACCTAATGACACATGAATGTCACTGTACCGGTCCCTGTGTCTAGACACATGATCCCAGCCAAAAGCCGGATTCTTTTTTTTTTTTTTTTTTTTTTTTCCTCGCTTGAGGTCGCATATTTTTTCCTCGCATGAGGTCATTATCCCGCCCAAACCCGGCCCCCTGCACCCTTGGTCATGTCCCAACACAAGAAGACCAATGACCATGCACCGTAGTGATTCTGTGTTCTCAGAGACAATGACACATGAATGTCCCACTGTACCGGTAGGGGACACATGATCCCAGTAAAAGCCAGATATTAGCCGTGGTTGTACTGTAAAATACTCTGTAGGTTTAGCAGCGCTTTGTGCCGGTCAAAAATGCAAAATTTCTGTGGACATGAGAGTATGCATTAAGGGAAACTCGTGTTATACATATTTACTGACGTGTATTGAGCCTAGCCTGCATTTATTTATCCCATTTAAAACATAACTGTATATTTCTATAATAGCAACAAACGACAGAAATATTTTTTTCCCAATTTGAAATATATTGTGATTATCTTCTTTGCTACAAAAGTGTTACAAACAAAATTATATAAAATAACTGTTTAACGTTTTAAAGTTATGACTAGCTTTTCCACACATATTACTCCCCCCTGTAAAAAAAAAAATTACGTCCCTTAGATAAAACGCATATACTTGTATGTATCTTAACGTTTAAGTATGAGGGAAATAACAATGTGGTGGTAGTGGAACATTGATACGAGTTCCCAATGTCAATGTCTGGTTGTGTAGCGAATACAGAAAGTTAGTTAAAAGTCAGTGTCTTTACTGACTTTTGGCGCCCCCCCCCCCCCCCCCCCCCCCCCCACCCCCCCCACCCCCCCCCCCCCCCCGCCCCCTCTCCCCACTTTGATGATGCGTAGATGGCAGGGAGGATAGTGTGATTCGCTTGCATGGCTAGGCGGGGTTGTCGCACGGAAGGTCCAGTGTTCAAATCCTGGGTAAGCCACTCATGTCTGTTGTTTTTCTGTTGTCTGGTGTTCTACTTCTTTATTTCCTGCGAGCGCCTGATAACATACCTTTATATGTTTCATATTAATTTACTGTTTACAGGCCTCGGGTTTCCCTTCCTTATGTGTTATAAGCGAGACTATAGAAGAAGCAGCAATGTAATACGTGTAACAGAAACAACACACTATAATTAACAACCTGCCAATTTTGGCGGGTAGTTGCTAGTAACTTTATATGAAACAAACGTCACAATACAGCGACTTACCTGTTATTTTATGACATAAAATGATGTGTCACAGGAACACTACAGCGCAAGGGGAGATCACATGACATCGTGGAAGGAATTCATTTTTGCTCTCTCTTGTAACGTTGAGTTTATTGGTCATTTTAGGATTTCTTCTTGTTGTTTTGTTTTGTTGATAGGAATACAAAATACAACGTATTTGTCAAATTTCAAATGTCAGTTATTACTCCTTGTTTCAACATGTATGTTATGTATATCAAGTAGGTACAAGTGCTGATAATAATATTTTAAAAAGAAGAAATTGACTTGACAATCACTTTGTAGAAATAGTATATCGTATACTGTGATCATTTTATCGACCTTGACATTTAATGGTAGCGGTCAACCTTTGGTCATGGCTCTCAAGTGACATCCTTCTTTTGGCTATTCGGCCTCCGTTTTGAACTGAACCCATTTCGTTTAGGGGACATCTCTAAAATGGCTGTTTCCACAGGGTGTTGCAAGAGCCTGTTTTCGCATAATCGTCGGGAGCATCTCGACTTGCTGCGATCAGCATCTCCGTCCTCCCAGAATCCTGTATTTATCTATTCATGTCTCTCTTGCACACATCTTTCAAACTTCATCTGTGGTTGCTTTTTTTAATATTAGGGTTGGAGGAGGGAGGGTGGGGGGTATCACGGCACAAGCCTGGATTCAATATTAGTATAATCCAGTTGTGAGTTATTTAGTACTTTCTTGCAACACATATAGGCTTTTTTATTATGCCAGTCACATTAATGAATGTTACTTGCCTCAGTTGGAGTGCTTGGCGGGTTACATATACAAACTCGGCAAGTATTAATTCCATACGCATTGGAGAAAAAGAAAGGAAGTGGGGAGGGGGGGCAAAAGTCAGTTCCCACACATACAACAAGCATGTAAAGACACTGACTTTTAACTAACTTTCTGTATTCGCTACACAACCAGACATTGACATTGGGAACTCTTATCAATGTTCCACTACCACCGCTTTGTTATTTCCCTCATACTTAACCGTTAAGATACATTTATGCGTTTTCTCTAAGGGACGTAATTTTTTTTTACAAGGGGAGTAATAGGTGCGGAAAAGCTAGTCATAACTTTAAAAAAGTTAAACAGTTATTTTATATAATTTTGTTTGTAACACTTTTGTAGCAAAGAAGATAATTACAATATATTTCAAATTTGGAAAAAAATATTTCTATCGTTTTTGCTATTATAGAAATATACAGTTATGTTTTAAATGGGATAAATAAATGCAGGCTAGGCTCAATACACGTCAGTAAATACGTATAACACGACTTTCTCATGATGCACATACCATTCTCTCCAGAAATTTTGCATTTTTGACCGGCACAAAGTGCTGCCTAAAGTAATGTTGAGACGATGTGTTTGACAAGTCCCTTTTTAGCCCGAAAATGACCATAAGTCCCTACCAGTTTTCTCCACCAAATATTATAACATGAGGTGATAAGAGGAGCTTTCATTGCATAGTGACTTGAATGGGCATTAAAATATATCGAGTCCACCTCATATATAAAAGTCTCTCAACCCACACATTTTGTCTCATTGTATGGCTCTGAAACATAGAGAACAACGAAGACGTTATAATCAGCAGTGGTTGAATCACACGTAACCGTACGTTTCCATTGATTAGTCGTCTTTAGTGCGTCGCGTTATAGATTAATTATAAATCCTAACTCACTGTCCCTACACGTTATCATGGTCAAGTTTTGTGTCATGTTTAAATAATATCAGTTCAATCAATTCTCTACAGCTTTAAGGAGAGTTAGTGACTTGAGTCCACATAGCCTGGAAGCGACTTAATAGCATTGCTAGGTATTCGTTTCATTTAAAAAAAATAAAATTTGGCTAAGCGTGTCCCGTTCAACCTAGTCAGTTATATTAGGGCGCATGTCCAAATATAAAAGACCTTTAAGTCAGATGACTGTATACTGCTCCACCTATGTCCCAGTCTTGACATATGGATGCGAGTCATGGGCAATGACTACAACCCATAAAAGCCAGATCCAAACCTCAGAAATGAGGTATCTGAGGAAGTAGGTTGAAGTAACAAGAAGAGACATGGTCCGCAACCAGACGATTCGTCAAGGCCTAAAATCCCACCCCCTGCAGACCCAAGTAGAACAGTCCCAACTAAGATGGTTTGGCCATGTCTGCAGGATGGGAGAAGATCGGCTACCACGACAAGCATGGGAAAGAAAGAGCCAGGGATCCAGACCCCCAGGACGACCCAGGGTCCGTTGGGAGGACAACATTAGACAAACTTTGAAGGACCGAGGACTAGAATGGAACCAGGCCAGGAGGAAGACAGCCGATAGGATAGTCTCGCGCTCTCTCGTCCAAACCTCTACACCTCACGGTAGAAGGAGAACGACTAAGTAAGTAAGTATGATGACATTATACAGTTAAATAGAACCAGACCCAAACAATAGAGGCAGACAAACAAATATAGAGGCAACACCTAAAATAGAAACTGACCAAAAAAAATAAAGGCAGAATAAAAAAAACTGAGGCAGACTAAAATAAAGGCAGATATAAAAACAGAGGCAGAGATATAAAGAAACAGGTATATATAGAGAACCAGAGGCAGATATAAAGAAACAGAGGCAGACACAAAAATAGAGATATATATAAACAGAGGCAGATATATAAGAAGCAGAGGCAGATATAAAAAAATAGAGGCAGATATTAAAAAAAGAGGCAGGTATAAAAATAGAGGCAGGATAAAGAAACAGAGGCAGAGATAAAGAAACAGAAGCAGATATAAAGAAACAGAGGCAGTGTAGCAAAATATGCGAGAATAAACGCTCAATTCAGTACGATTTAGGCATAAAACGATAATAAATACATTAGCCCGCATGTGTCTGACGGTTGTCATCTTCGAAGCCAGCACCACTGCCTTTTGCACAGTGCTAAGCCTAGAGAACGATTTCACGGAAAAAGTCTGACACGCTTTAGTTTCGTTTTCGAGAAAACACTACTAATATTTAACTTTGCCCAATCTGCTGTATACACTTTGTAGTCTAGCCTTACACTTAACTATTGGCGGAAGAGTGTCTCAATATAGCTATCTGAAGTAAAACTTTCTGTCAACTTTGTAGCAAAATTAGTAGGAATCCTTACATTTCTTGGTAATATTACACGATACAATGCTAACTAGTAACGCAAATCTTAAACCCGCCCCGTCTAATTTCCCCTTCGCACACAGGCTGCAACGCATACATCCACACTGCGAAAAAGCCAGCCCAGGCATAACCACGCAGAAAGATTTATTTCCTCCTAAGTGGTAGCATTTCTGATGTAACTAAAACAAGTTAGTTATTTGAAAAAATACATGCTCGCAAGATGAAGGAGGGGAAAAAGATGGCGGACTTGTGTAAAATTTTAGTTGACGATGGACGATGACAAAAATTGGAAATTTTAAACCATTATGAAGTTCCCCATAAGAATTATATGGTAGTATGACGTGGAGTTGGCTGAGTAAGAATGTACTTTAAAATATATGATATTCCCAGTATTAGAGAAGTTATTGAAGAAATACTAATATCTAAGAACACACGACCAGACACACTGACGTTTCTGCTCATGTTTTTTTTTTTTTGGTATCGTTAGGGGGACGCGAGCTGGAAAAAGAGGCAGGGAGGTACATTCAAATTAGCTTGAGATAAACAGAGTATGAATGGGAAAGGGAAACGGTAGGAGAAATGTAATCCTAAACGTGATATTTTTTTGTAGTTGGCATGACTAGAGCAGACTAGCCAATCGACCACCAGTTATTCAAAATTATTTTGGTTTTTCATTCAAACTGCTTTTGAATTCAAGTAGTAGAATGTTACGAATGGCTTGTGCTGGTAGATATTAGTAAAGGCTTTGATTATTCATTGCCAGTTGAACTAAAATTTTTTATACAGATACGCTGAAAAACAGCTGTGTTAATTTTAAACTTAAATAAAGAATAAATTCACAGTCTGTGCAGTCTGGAGGAAGCTGAGGCCATTTCTTCACAAAATCAGCGTCATTTGTTTATATATTTCTTGATTGTGGTAAGGATATTTTATGAAATTTAATATGTTTGGTCCAACTGCAAAGTTAGATACTGCTATTGGGGAAAAAGTGAAGGACATGTCGGAAGCAGACATTGTTGAGTCCACACATTAAGCAGTATCTGACTGATGTATGTTGTTATAATTATGTTGACATAATATTGTATTAAAATAAGTTTAGCAAGCCTCCGTGTTCAATGAACACTGTTTAACATGCCTGAAGCAAATATAAGTGTAAAGAAAAGAAGAGAAGATCATATCACAGGAAATGTGGTTACTCCACATTATTGTATGGAGGAAAAGTATGTGAACGTACAGTGGCGTATCTACTATAAGGACTTGAGGTGTGGTCACAACCAGGTGGGAGTCCTGTACAATTCGGGGCGAGTGCATTTGTAAGGCACGCGAGGCTGACCCCATACCCACGTAGGGAATTAACTGTTAGAATAAATGATCAGAGATAAAAGGCCAGGGTGTCCTTTTGTTGCAGAGGGTCTATGTTCCTGTTGCCGGCTGGTGACAGGAAACCTGCTGAGTGCTTATAAACGCCAACCAGTCTCCAACCAGACTTATATGCTGTCAAATATCCAGTAGGAGCTTTGGCGATTGTTGAACTTGAAATTTCTGCAACTACCCATCGTATTATCTTACAACAAGGACTCTCAGGTGAAGAGTAAAACATCTGGGGCATCTCTGACATTTTCTTGTGTTTCACAATATTGCACAGGAATTTTATGGGGGTATGAGGAACTACAGCCCTCATATACAGTGACTCTCCCGGTAGATAACTAAAGTGAACTAATTTAATATTCCATACAGGAAGAACAGTTATAATACATAATAACTTTTAGTTATTGGGTATATTGTCCCAAAAGTTTTAATTGTTCCTTTTCTGTAAACTATCTTGTCCTTATTTTCAAAGACCTGTCCACAAGCTATGAATGGACAGGCGAAGTTAAGAAGAATAGTGTGCATATAATTGTACTCGAGTGAGATCAACTGTGAAGGTCTCTGAGGTAAACAATGGACAAATGTGTTACAGAGTACCTTTCTTGTTACCACCATACAATCTCACTCTAAGTTATATATTCTTATTTACTAGCGTGACTGAAGGCTATCTAAAGTGTCTAGGGTATTGTAAGAGTGTTGTTAAAGAATCTCAATACAAAAACATGTACAAACATATACTAAATACTATGAGAAACTCAACTAACTCCAGCTGTTAAATTTTATATTTAAAATATCTTTTGTTAAACTTTATTGGTCCTGAGCCTAAAGTTGTTTTGGTCAGGACTATAGTTCAATGAGAATCAATTTAGATGGATAGATATATTTACAAATATATATATATATATAAAGATATTTACATACAACAGACAATAGGTCCGTAATACATTGTTACAAATGTTCACTTTGATGTTATTTACTCTATTTAAATACTGGTGAGGGGAAGTAGGTTGAGGATTGTCATCATCCCACTGTCTTTTGTTTCACTACTGGTTTATTATATTCTTTAGGATGAATGTTTTTTGTAAGCACAGGAGAGTATTTCTTAATAGTGATCGGTTGTCCCAGGCCAGATATTCAACTTATCTGGGTCCTGGAATAAGCCGCAGTTGTAGTCGGTTTGGCCAAACACTTCAGTCTCCTCTGGACTTGAACTTTTTTAATACAAGCAGGTGCCAGAGACTCTTTGAAATTGTGCAGACTTCTTCAATGAGCGAGCACTAGCACCAGACAAGTGCCAGCAGGAACCCCTGTCAATGCAAGTTATGATTCTGTCTTAATACCAAACTAATATGGGCGGCTTGTGTGTGTGTATTCTACCCAATGGTAGAAATATGGGAAATGTTAAAATAGAAGTGTCTTGAAACATATTAATGTTTATTAAATACAACTAAAGGTAGGAATAGGAATGAGGTAATGTTTATATGGACCTACGGATTATAGGAGTTGCTGAATCTACCTAATTATGCATGCTGTGTAATGATGTACCGTCTATGTGAATAAATAATGGAATGTTACTAAAGTATTCAGCTGTTATATTGATCGTTGTGTGGAATCTTCGAGTTATAGAAGTTATCGTTAATGAACTATTGTGGCTGTCCTGAACCTTGTGGGACTATGATATATAAACGTAGACACAGTGTGAAAACGAGCACAAACAATCAACTGAAGAACATAACTAATAACGCCACAGATATGGGAGGCTCGTTCCGTTGGAGAGGAATTAATTGTTTGGAATATGTACAATGCTGTACTGTGGAAAGTACGCAAGATATTAAGCACACGTATTTGTGGAAGCAATAGAATTCGCAATTTTTCGTACGAGGTCATGAGGGAAACGTCTTGTACAGGACACTTATACGCGTTGTGCAACCCAGACTTTACATTCTTTTCTTGACCCGTGTTTATTGCATAGATTCAAGGCCACTTTGCGAGGTTGATGCTTTTTGTTTACAACGAGGATTGGCGGTCGTGGATTTTAATCATATAAGCGAATATATGTTTGTAGGGTCATGGTCTCCGGTCCTAAAAATGTCAGGCACATCTTATTTTTGTGTATATTTTTATGTTTAATGTTTTCTTGTGGACGACACTCAGTTATATCCTAGGATGAATTTAGTTGTCGTCGTTCTATAGATTTTGATTGTATTGATCTCTTTCAGGGATTCAGCATTTAGTGCTGTCGTATTTCCGCTCTGACTGAGATTAATATTTTCTTATTTGTTTAGCTGTGCTGTTAAGTAACATATTGTCTTGGAATTCTTATTTAGTTCAGTATGATTATGTTCGTACCTGTAGTTCTTCTCTGACTTTCTTTTTAATATGTACAGCAGTTCTATGTGATTGTATCTCGTCCTGTACTGTTCATTGACGGTGGAAACAACTGTTTTATTATATGGTAAGATTTTATGACTTTTTACATTGTTGTCTTTTTCCTGATTTGTTTCCAGCGTTGTCAGTTAATCTTTTGTCTAATGTGATAGTATGGCATGCTTTTTTTAAATAGGTTAGTAAGGGCGATATTTAGTACTTGATTATATTATATTGTTAATTGCTAATATGTTAATATATACGATTATTACAGATACTCTGTGATAGTAGTGGATAAGTATCATATACTTCAGAGACAAGTATATCACACAAAACGAATAAATACTGTACATACAGTTGGTTTTGAAACAGGTTTGAATTACCTTACGACTAAGTATAGTCATTTGACTACAAGTGGGATATATATTCATTTTGCATCTATATCCCACTACTCTTTGAGTCCATTATGGCTGACTTTGTAAAAGTTAAAGCAGGATTTATACAAAATGGGAAGGTGACTACATCATTTCCTCAAGAATGGGATCGTTTTATTCCTGCTGTACTGTTTGCGTACAGAGAGGTTCCTAATCATACTGGTTTTTCGCCTTTTCAGTTAGTATTTGGTGCGAACCCAAGAGGTCCAATGTCTCTCTTACATGATTTGTTGATGGAATCTGATGTGAATAATAATAATAAGATGAAATCCACTTATCAATACGTTACAGATTTACGCCAACATCTTGTGGATGCATGTCAGGTGGCGACTGAAACATCTGAGATGGCAAAATATAAGACCAGATCTCGCATTAACCGAGATAGACGACTAACGTCTTTCTCAATCAATGACGATGTTTTTGTTCTCCTGCCACTCAAAGTAGATCACTTGTTAGTAACATGGCAAGGTCCGTTTAAAGTGGTTGCAAAAAGAACGGACGTGGACTACGTCATCAATATGCGGGGTAAAGAAAAAACATTCCATGTTAACATGCTCCTACCATACATCTCTCGTCCTCCTCAGTTACAATTCATTTGTGATGCTATCATGAACCCACCGTACCCATCATGCATCTATCGCGTTGGTGGATGAGGTGCAAAACCAATTTCGCTGATGTACCTTCCACGTTTCCGGTAGCACCTATTAAGTCTTCGGAAACATGGAATGATGTTATAATTTGTACTGATTTACCTGCAGATCATGGGGATCAAATTCGTTCTATGCTGGTATCCTTTCAGGACGTTTTGTCTGATCTTCCGGGACGTACTAACATTATCACACACGAAATCAAATTGTCAGATTACACCCCGATTTCATTACGACCATACGCCGTTCCTCTACATGTTAGAGATCAGGTGGAAAGTGAAGTAGATGGTATGTTAAAAACTGGTATATTATTTTAACCGTCTGATTCACCTTTCTGTTTTTCCTATGGTGGCAGTACGAAAGAAAGACAAGTCAATTCGTATTTGTATATTGACTTTCGTCGCCTTAACAAGGTGACCATATCCATTTCTGAACCAATGCCTTTGCTGGGGGATGTGTTGCCACGCCTAGCATCCGCCACTTCTTCTGCAAGTATGCCTTAGCTAAAGGTTACTGGCAGATGCCTCTGGCTGATGTATCAAAACCTTTGACTGCTTTTGCCACTTCTCGTGGATTGTTTCATTACAATGTCATGTGTTTTGGTTTACGGAATGCTCCAGCGACATTTGTACGCATGATGCGTCGCGTTTTAGGTAATCGCATCGATCTCATTTCGTATATGGACGATCTTTGCATTTTTCATGATACTTGGGAACAGCATATCGCTGGGATACAGTCGTTGCTCCAAACTCTCAGAGTACATAACCTCACAGCTCGACCTTCCAAAGTCGAAATTGGGTTTACTGAGATTTCATTTCTGGGTCATAAGATTGGCCGACATACAATACAACCTGATGAGTCTACACTAAAAAGGGTACTGGATCTTGCCATACCAACTACTAAAAAACAAGTTCGTAGTTTGCTGGGACTCATAAACTTTTACCACAGTATACCACGATTTTCCCTTTTAACTTCTGTTCTATCTGCTCTGACAAAAAAGGGTATGCCTGACAAAATAATATGGAACAAAGAGTGTGACCATGTCTTACAGAGCATCAAAACACAATTTTCAAAAAGTCCAATACTAAGACTACCAGACTTAAGACGACCTTTTCTCGTTGTTACAGACGCATCTCTGAAAGGAATCGGGGGATGTTTAATGCAGACCTTTGATGGCGAGTGCCACCCGATATTCTACCTCAGCAGAAAACTTTCAGAAACAGAATCTAGATATCCAATTGTGGAAAGGGAACTTCTGTCATTGGTA
The DNA here is from genome assembly GCA_024509875.1 of Oreohelix idahoensis. Lineage (NCBI taxonomy): Eukaryota > Metazoa > Mollusca > Gastropoda > Stylommatophora > Oreohelicidae > Oreohelix > Oreohelix idahoensis. The sequence continues at coordinate 16,089 of JAMPIV010003362.1, read as the reverse complement.
TGGACATTACATAAACTACAGAAGTTCTTGGTGGGTACACATTTTAAATTATACACCTGATCAAAAAGCCCTCATACATATTTACAGACTTTTAAATCGACTAATGCACGTCTCACCCGATGGGCGCTACAATGCAGGGGTATGATTTTGATGTTCTACCAATAGCAGGAAAGGACAATGTCCTAGCTGACACCCTCTCTAGAGTTATGTAATAACTCGAATACGGAAGTGGACAATAATTACTTATTTATTCATATTGTTATTACTGACATTATTTTTTTTTCCTTTAAAATCTAGATAGATATAATTTAATCTCGCTTCACATTATAATTGCCTGACTGAAAACTAAGTTTTCAGTTGTTCGGGGGGGGGGGGGGTAATGGGGCGCCGGCTATTGCACGCCACACGCTAGAAAATATATAGGATTTTGGTGCTGATGAGCGCTGCACGATAGTAATTTGTCGATATGTGTATTGCGCACATGACGTGAGCAGTGTGGAGGAAAAATGGACAGACCGTGTGTTGACCCTGAATGGGCGGCTTGTGTGTGTGTTCTGCCCAATGGTAGAAATATGGGAAATGTTAAAATAGAAGTGTCTTGAAACATATTAATGTTTATTAAATACATCTAAAGGTAGGAATAGGAATGAGGTAATGTTTATATGGACCTACGGATTATAGGAGTTGCTGAATCTACCTAATTATGCATGCTGTGTAATGATGTACCGTCTATGTGAATAAATAATGGAATGTTACTAAAGTATTCAGCTGTTATATTGATCGTTGTGTGGAATCTTCGAGTTATAGAAGTTATCGTTAATGAACTATTGTGGCTGTCCTGAACCTTGTGGGACTATGATATATAAACCTAGACACAGTGTGAAAACGAGCACAAACAATCAACTGAAGAACATAACTAATAACGCCACAGTCAGCTCTCTCTGACAACCCTGCTTCTCCACTTTAGTTTGATGGAACAAATAGTACCAGTTTTCTTTTCTCATTCCCTAATGGATGCTACGCCTCTGTCATTCCTGCAGTAATCTTTTCCATGCTAGAAGATAGGTGTACTGTTCCTGTATGACCATCATATATATAGTCCTGTAGTTCTAAACTTCTTAGATAGTCCCTTATATGATGGATCAACATCTAGGCCATGCCTAAGTCTGCTATGGAACCCTTTAATTACAATCTTTTTCCATGGCCTTTTCTTATACACAACCCTTTTTTAATTAAAAGTCAATAAAATCAATCTTACCACATAGAAAGGAAATATAAACAAGTAACGATGAATTAGGCAATATAATACGGCCCACTTTCATCACTGCCTCTGTTCAGACTGCTTTCAGATATTATTATTAACAAAAAAGCACAGGTCTGCTAATCGCTTCTTGCTCCTCTGAATATTTTGAAAAAATGGCAGCGAGCAGCTTACTATTTCGTTAAAGTAAAAGGGCTTTGGCCAATGAGACCAAGCATCTCTTTCATTTGAATGAATCTTTATTTTTAAAAAAAATATCTCACCTACTATGCGTTACTATTACCAACTAGATTTGTATATTTAGGTTAGCCAATAATATTTCGGCTTCCTTCAAATTTCCTCCAATCCCCTTCATCGTACTATCTTAGCCTATCTTTCACCTAATTTTTTTTCAAAAAAAAAAAATGCTATCCAATCTAAGCAGATATGACTTGACCTGACAGTATCTCCGATTCTCTATGTATTATTACCCATATTTAGTTATTTAATGGACTATTTAGATAACTAACTACATATTCTTAGTCAGCAAGTCTTCAGGTACACGAATATATGATTTTTATGGGGCTAAGCGGCTTGGTTCAAAATTTTATCTTTTTTCTTCTACGTTGGTTGTTTATTTTTTAAACTACCTCCTGTTCAATTCTTTTTCCATGTACTTACGAGAGTCTCTCGTAATACACGAGAATTACGTCATTCGCAACAAGAGCTAAGCGTGTTTTCATGACCGTAGTGTCCACTTTTTCTAACGTTTACATCGTATTCTGAAAACCGCCTAAGGCAAGGCTAGCAAGTAGTTTTATTTTTAGAAACAATGTGAGACGTGATTCGCGTTGTGTTATCTCCGTTTCCCCTCCCCTCTACAATGCATTTTAGGCAAATACTTAGTTGACCTAGGGAAGTGGAACGTTTGTCTCAATGACGAATTTGAAAAATAGGGTACCCTTTTGGTTCGGCCATTGCGTTATCAAATAATACGCTGAAGGCGTAAGCGACAACTTACGATTCTCGCCGAAATATTTTAGTACTCTCTTATCTTTGACTTTATGCACTATACTGTTATAATCTAATTTAGATATTGTATTTAGAAGATTACCACACAGACAAAAAAAATAGCGTAGAGACTGACCAAAATAAAAACTAGAGACAGTCACAAAAAGTACAGACAACCCCTAAAATAGAAACTGACCAAAAATTAGAGGCAGACTAAACAAAACTGAGAGATCCAATAAATAGATGCAGACAAAAAAAACAGAGGCAGACATAAAAATACAGGCAGATATAAAAAATAGAGACAGATATACAGAAACAGAGGCAGACACACAAAAATAGAGACAGACGTAAAAAACATTTGGAAGGAGCAAACTCTAAACACTCGTACGTCTAAGGTTAGAACACTATAAATGGTACGTGCTTCATCTTTGAACACCTTAAAGTAATAACACACTCGAGTAATATTCCAATTTCAGTCTAATGTATTCAGAAAACTATGAACACGAAGTTACAATAATATACAGTCAGTGACGTGCATACTTGAAATATATATATACAAAAAGGTGAAGAAAACTTGATACGAGTTGTAACAGCTGGGGCATAAGGATGTAAGGCAGAGAAGAAGATAAATGAATGTGGAATTCTAAACTTCACGGTTTATATTTTTGATGAGGTCATCATTCAAATACCGTCTCTCACATGATATATCCCAAGTGTTTTATGATCTCCAGCCTTTACCTTCTGTGATCAATCAGCTCTGGTGATCTGAAAACTGTTACACGTTTATGGCGCCTGATAGAGGGTGTCCCCATCTCCCAAATCTTCTCTTATTCATCAAATACTACAAACCACAACTGCAAATAAATGTAAATTAAATGTAGAATAAACGTAGAAGTAGAGCAGAAAATAAAAGTATTAAAATTCATGAACAATGTCAATTTATCCTTGAACTAAATAGGAAACCAGTCTTGTTTATCAACAAAATAATCAACGGTTATTGTCAAACTCGCCACATTTAGCAACATATGTAAATAACCTTTGAGCTTTGTCAATTTTTTGTTTTATTATAATAAAATAATGATAATAATAGCCCCTTCAGTCATAACTGACCATGGGAATGCGCCCCTTAGGTGACAGCCCTCGATGCTCTTTGCCCTCATGTCACGAAATTGGACGTTCAATTTTTCTTCCATTTTCCTCCCCCTTTCTTTTTATTTCTCATTTTCGCCACACAGAACTCCGTACTAGAATCATTGTTTCTATTCTCCACACTTCACTTTGTATGTTCCAGACAAGCGTATCTCCCATCCCCGAGAGATTAATTGAATCACTAAACGTGTTAATACCACATTGGCTCCAGAAGAGACCCCGATGCCATCACAAGAACAGCTATGCTATGGACCCCTGAAGGAAAACGAAAGAGAGGCCGACCAAAAACAACTAGGCGGAGGACTGTGGAAGCTGAGATGCAGGGAATGAACCAGAGTTGGGGCACTGTACGAAGGATGGCCGCCGACTGAGCAAAGTGGAATCAATTTATTGTTGCCCTACAAGACGCCACCAGGCGTGATGGCCACTGACTGCTTTGACGGTCAGCGGCTAAGGATCAAAGAAGAAGAAGAAGAAGAAACGTGTTAATACCATATTGACTCCGGGTAGATGCGAGAATAAAGTGTTTGCCTAAGATTGCATAATCACTTCCGATTTGACTGTTTGGGACAGGTAATTACACTGGACAACAAATTTTGACTTTTTCTGTGTATCTGAGATTAAACCAAGTTACCTTTATGTCGTTTGGGCTGCTGAATATGAAAATGGCCGTTAAAATACCAGATTAGCTCTAGTTTTTGTAAATATCTATAAAACAAGTTTTACACATTTGCATATACATACCATATGATAATAATGCTCATAGCAGAAACGATTCACAGCGACGCCTTTTTGCCTGTAGCTTGTAATGAGTTTCTGGAGCATCTCTCACAAGGGCACAACAATGGTCTGCTAGCATTGCTGCATTCCATTTCCCTTGGTACCTTTTTTTCGAGGGTAGTAATGTCCTGTTGAAAATCGTTCCCACATGCTCGTCACTAACAGCAGAGCAGTTAGCAGGGAAGAAATCCAGATGAGAGTAAAAAGTGTAATTTCAAAGATATTGTTGCACCATAGTCTCTCGTAGCGCTGCAAGAGGGTTTCTACAAGCTCCTGGTAATTGTCAGCGTTATTGTTTCTTAGAAAGTTTGTGGCCACTTGCTGGAACGCAATCCAAGCTAACTTTTCATCACCTGTAAGGATATCATCAATACGCTGATCTCGGAAAAGCTGACGTATCTGTGGACCGACAAAATACACCTTCCTTGATTTTGGCCTCACTAAGTCTTTGAAATTTATCACGAAAGTATAAAAATCCAGCCCATTTCGATCTGAGGCCTTTACAAAATTCTACATTTGTCTATGTTTGATGTAGGAGCCACGGTTAGCATAGTGGTTAGTGCACTGGCTTTCCTAGCGCAGTGGTCTATGGTTCGATCCCCGGATGAGACGGGAACTTTTTAGGCCACAAATGGCTCCTGGGTTGACCCAGCCCCAAATGGGTACCAGAGCAACTCTGGGAAGGTTAAGGCGGCCGGTTTTTTTGCTGACTACATCGCCCCTAGTGTGCCGACGGTCAAGATAATATGGGCCTAACACCATATTCCCAATATGCTTCAATGGGCGTGTTCATGGGCCACATAAGGATTCTGAAACAGGAATAATTTACCAAAGGCGTGTTCGTAGCATTTGTGTTAAGTTGCCAAGACTATTTTTACTGAGCAGGAAGTCTAAGATATCTCAATTATTGAGTTTCTGGTACCAGTACGAGGCGACCCGACTATTTGCTGTATGACCCGGAGAGACCATTTTCTATACTAATAGGTAGACTGTGGTTCGAAGCGTGAGATCGAGACCTGAAAGAGTCTTGCTTTGACCAGGAGCGGTTACTTCCTGATTGATCTGGGAACTTGCCCCTCACCACAGAGACGGATCAACGGATAAGCAGCATCGGCACTTCAGCATTTTGACAAGTCTCAGTTGTAACAGATCAAAACCAACCGAACTTTATTTTGCTAAATTCATCAAACTTAAAGACTTTTTTCTGCGAAAGAAACCTAATTACTTTTCTTAATCACTAGTCATATTAATTTACAAGCGTTAAAGTAAATCTTGAGATGGCCTCAGCTGCCATGACAAGGTTGAATGTGATCTGGAAAAGTAACATCAGTTTTCCTGTGAAGATCAAATTATACAAATCACTTGTATTATCTATTCTCTTGTATGGGTGTGAGGGCTGGACACTCACTGCAGATACGGAAAGAAGGATTCAGGCTTTCGAGCATAAATGTTATAGAAGAATTTTGCGCATTTGCTATAAAGAGCACAAAACAAATGTCTATGTTAGAGAGAAGATAAACACCTATGCAGGCCACCAAGAACCACTTTTGTCAATAGTGAAACGTCGAAAGCTTGCCTGGTTTGGGCATGTAACTCGTCATGACTCCCTTTCGAAAACGATCCTCCAGGGAACAGTCGAAGGTAAACGGAGAAGAGGAAGGCAAAGAAAATCCTGGGCTGATAACATCAAAGAATGGACAGGACACGGTTTTTTCCACACTTGTACGCATTGCTGAGGATAGAGAGCAGTGGAGGACCCTGTCTGCTGATGCTTCCACCATGGCACCCCTACGACCCATGACGGGTTATGGGTTGAGATGATGAAAGTAATTGATCATTAAATTTGTATACGTTGATCTTGATAAATTCATAGTTGAATTAATTATTCACAAACGTGCTCGAGGCTGCAAAAGACAGGCTGAAAATAAGCGGCGAAGCATTGCTTTCCGGCACGCTCGCACTCGACCTATAAAAAGAGCAGCGGGCTATTAAAATCACACACAGAGCAGAATTCAGAAAGACAGAGGGAGAGAGACGCTCGTCAAGGCTGAAACCTTTAACATCTGTTTGCTGTGCAGCGCTATCTCACCAAATCGAGTCTATTCTGGATTTTTTATCTATCCTAAGAGGGTTCATATGTGTCATCGTACATCAGAGATCTCGAATCCAGATCAATAAGTGCTTCCTGAACCAACACAGGAGCCTCAGATATTGTCATCTAGATTTCAGTTCTAGTCCTCATCAGTGTTTGGTGGTCTAGAGCAAGACCTTCAACCTATATTGCAGTGTATTGTCATTGAGGACAGTCACATACTTTAAGGATATGCAATATGTGTAACCAAATTCCTGCAACTAGTGTGAACAGTCAAAGCCAAGTGACTTTTGTATTATGATGATAAACAGTGTTGGTTAATAGACCAGACAAGAGACTATAGTGATAAAGGAACATTGGATGCATTTTTTAAGTGAAACTGAAAATTCCAGAAAGGACTTCTTAATTAGTTATAGAATATAACCCAACAATCATTCAATTTTGTGATTAATTTTATTCATTTAATTTCATCATTTCACCATTTATAAATTCGCAAGAAGAACAAAAGATAGATGTTAATAATAAATGATTGATTAATTGTAATTCTCTGACTTGTCACATTTGTAATGTTGCATTTTTGAGTTTTAATGAAGTGTCGATTATCATTGTTAGTTACATAGCGAGGGTGGCATCTTGGGCTCTGACTTTAATCTGCATATTATCTAAAGCAGAGACCTTCACAGCCGTGACTATCCTGTGATACCAGTGCTCTTCTCCGACACTGGGACTATATTCTAGTCAGACAGAATTGGTCTTCTGTTCTTTTCAGACACTACTACTGACTACTACACTCATAAAATCCTTCCGCTACAGCTATCATGGGGCCTAATTTGGCCATTCTTGTGTCATCTCCTGAGAATCGACTATTTCAGATTAGATATATAGAACATAGACTATTACACTGGATTGAGAATTGTCGTGGAATATTCTAATCCACATATATAAATTATTAGGTAAATATGAAGCCTAACAAATAAAATTAATAAAGAAAAGAGCAATGGTAAAATAACAGTGCTGTCACAAAGAAGGTACTCGAAATCCCCCTTGTTTTCTGCTTCGTCTGCAAATTGTAACGCTTTCACGTTGATAGTAAAAGCTTACTGTATTATTACCCACTTTCTTCAATGAAACGTGTGCTGTATTTCTTGGAAAAACATTGAGAGGCACCCTGCGTAATGACCTAAATTAATCCTAACATTAATTATATTACGTTACCAAAACGAACGAACAGATGGACTCAAATAGAAAGAAAGAGAGAGGGGCGAATAAAATCAGGAACGCATGCAAAATTAAACACGCGTCGCGCGATACACAATTACTACTATCACGCGTGTAAGGCCACCTGCACTAATTTTTTTTTCAGACGGACAGTGATAAAATACATTACCCATCCCAGAGTTAGGTTTTAAAATCACAAAAAACGCTTATTAGGAAAGATAACATTATATGGGTTTACGTTTGAAAACATTACAGTACCCAGACAGCACATCTTCGAAACAGGAGGTAGAAGGAATTGCATATTTTGAACGCAGCCACGTAGCTCTTTTAAATTTGGATATTTGGGTTCCTTAGGGCTTGCTGACAAAGAATATGTAAAACGTTACGCAAATAGTCCAGGAATTAATAAATTATAACCAAAATAAAATAGTGGGGATGCCTGACAACATAAAATCATTTCTGCTCATAAAATTTTTTTTATAACGTGTTTGAACAAAACCTTACGTTACAGAAATAGCCTACCATGTAAACTCCAAATTGATTGGAGCGCAACAAATGAAAGACTAACCACGATTGGTCGGGCTATAAATACTATCTTTCGTTGTTAGGGGAGACGTGAAAAGGTAACATTTTTTCAAACACTTGTCGAAAACGTGGCTCCATTGGCTAGACTCGCTGATATACTCACTTAGGAGCGTTAGTTCGAGACCACTAGTGCAAATAAGCTTGATAAAGCCACAGTGCGTTGAAGCCAGCTCATATTTTGCTAAATAAAAGCCTGGAACATAAGCAGATGGGAATTTGTGCCAGAATTCATTGCTAATCAACGTATCTGTGTTTATTTCCATGAATTGTGGTAAGCTTGAAACATTCAGTATCTTTTAATGAAAATTGAATGTGAATTGTTAATTTATGCCTGTATATATGTGTAGTTCAGTAGCAAACATGATGTAAAACCTATAATGCTCCCGCCTGAACAGAAGGTGTCGGAGGAAAGTAAAACTGCATGGAATGGCCAAACAGTACACTGACACCTAGATTATTGATTAGACAGAAATAATGCTGGAAGTGCAGAGGCGTGGTAACCATTAAGGAGGTTAATGCTGGTATAAAGTATTTCAGATGAAGCTGACAGTTGGCCTAACGCTCTGAACTCAATGTTTGTGATGTATTGTGCTCAGTGTAAAAAAAGAGTATAAATTAGTTATGAAGTAGAAGGTACATCCTTCTTGTTTTCAGGGACCGTGGTCTTGATGGTATTGAGCAGCACCTGGTCAGAGCTTTGCTGAATCCAGAGTCGGACAGCATACTCCTTGGTCCATTTAGCTATCAGTGAGGTGTCTCCAGAGCCGAGGGGAGAATCGAGCAGAGGAGTCTGTTCCTGCCGCCATCACGCCAGATAAGCTGATGTGGCCAGCTGAGCTCAAAATTATGTACCCCCAGCTTAAAATGACCTTGTAAAAATAAAATTAAGAGGGGAATTAAATTGTGTTAATATCAGGAACTGAGAACATCTCCAATAATAGTTCCCATAAAGACAAACTATTGAAGTCATGATGACAAATACCAACAGAGCTTGAACAAAACAAAACCAGTATTACCTCATATTACTACTACACAACTGACACACATAGGATACTTTAATAATATATGTCATTACCATATTCATATTGATAAATTCTGTACATATAACTTGTAAGTAAAATTGATTGTGATTCCTGGTTCCCTTTGTTTTTGAATCAGGACACATATTCATTCATAACAGAAATGAATACATATTGTTATTTGAAAAGTTATCAGTGACTCCGTTAAGATATTCTCATAGATTGTTATATGTATGTGAGTGTCACAGTGTTGTCAAGTGTAGTGGAATAAATTAAATTGTTTATCTGTCTGTTGTTGTGACTTACACTTCATCATACACATACCCTAGACACATAACGTAGTCATCACACTATTCCAGAATAATTCTGACTGAGATATATATATATATGTGGCAGCAAGTAAGGTTATCTATAATACACTACTCTTAATAGATATAGATACCTTCACAGCTGATCTCAGTCAGTACACTAAGTCCCCTATAAATATTTATAACATCCCACTTCACCACTTATATTGGGGTCTCGCTCTTGGGATTTTGAATCTTTCCCTATTAAAAATATTGGGGGTAATTCACTTCAGGGAATATAAGAATTAAAAGGTATCCTTGGGTGGAATTAAATAAGGTTGAGCTCACGGTGCCTGTGTTGTCCATTAGATATATTTAGAGATTAAATTGTTGGTTAGACATTGTAGAAATTTACCTGATAGACAATGGCGGACCTGGCCAAGTTTCGATCTGCTGCTGTTCAGACTGCAAAAGAGTTAGGATTAGATGGGCAAGTTATGGTTGCCTATGTCACCACGGAATGTGACAAATTTATTGAACGCGAAGAAAGAAGATTAGAAAAAGAGGCCGAAAGAAAGTTAGAGGCTGAGACTAAGAGGTTGCAGATTGAGGCTGAGGCTAAGAGGTTGCAGATTGAGGCTGACAAAGAGGCTAAAGCATTGACTGCAGAAAGAGAAGACAAGAAATTAGCTGCAGAAAGGGAAGCAGAAGAAAGAAAATTAGCTGCAGAAAGGGAAGCAGAAGAAAGAAAATTAGCTGCAGAAAGGGAAGCAGAAGATAAAAGATTACAAAGGGAACATGAGTTACGACTCAGGGAATTTGAGTTTCAGGGCCATGCTCCTGAAAATGGTGCCAGTCCCTTTGCCTCTGATGCCACTGCTAGCCAAGGAGCCTCAACCTCAGCTATGAATTTTCATTTAGATCATTTTGTTGAGAAAGACGATGATATAGAGAGCTACCTAAATAGGTATGAACTATTAGCTACCACGTATGGGTTAGAGAGAGAAAGGTGGAGCTTAAAGTTATCTCAGGGACTTCGTGGGGCAGCTTATGAAGTTTTTGCAAAAATGAGCAGAGGTGATCAGGAAAATTATGACATGCTAAAGCAGGCTCTTTTGTTAAGGTATGAAAAGAATGCAGAATTTTATAGGAAAAAATTTAGGAATGCTAAACTACTGTCAGGTGAAACCTATCACCAGTTCTCTGCACGAATAGAGACATACTTGGAGAAATGGACTTCTCTGGGGAAAACCCAAGATCTTAAGGAAATGGTCCTTATAGAGCAATTAAGAGAGTCCATGGCTCCAGACCTGAGAAAGTTTCTCATGGAACAAGGTGCAGAGAGGCTGGGTGAGTTGCTAAATGTTGCTGAAAGGTATCAAGCAGCTCAAGCAGAGGTAACAGGTAATAAAAAGAAACAAGTGGATAACTTTAGGGCACCACAGAACTTTAATAAATTTGATCCTAAGGATCAAAATAAATGTAAGCACCAATTTGATAGGCCACGGTATGAAAATAAAAATAAATTCCCACAATTCGATGAAAGGAAATATGATGAAAGAAAATCTTTCAACCAAGGAAAAAGGTGGTGTAAAAATTGTAAGATGAACAATCATGACACTGACCATTGTAGAAGGAAACCTCCTCATTTTGCTGCTATGACATCGGGGAAAAAGGAAAAGAAGGGCAAACCTGAAGAATTACAGGAACCATACCACCCCCCAGTGTGTGAAGATGTCATCTGTAATGGTGTCACTATAAGATGTTTATATGATACCGGTTTAGATTACGATTCCGTTGTGAGTTCTCACCTGGTGCAGGCCGATCAATACACCACGGAAACAGTGGAGATTCAAACTGCAACCAAGGATGTAGCTACCATGACACTTCCCGTCGCCCGAATAAAAGTGAAAACGCGATATGTGGAAGGAATCATAAAAGCAGCAGTGATAAATGAGCCAATCTACCCTCTAATATTGGGGTGTAGATATGTCTTCTTGGGGAATCCCAAGAGACCTGTGATATTGGCAACAGTGCAGACCAGATCACAGTCAAAAAAGGAGGAGGATAATCCCATAAATACTCACCCAGATGAGATGAGGAAGGCACAGGCTGAGGACAAAACACTCAAGCCATGTTTCAAGAAGTTGCCCAAATCTCATACACCTCCAGGCAAGGGAGAGTTTTATATGAAGAACAAACTGATATATAGGAAGGCTGGATCTGAATCCAATGGTCACGGACAGCTGGTCCTTCCCACTTCATATAGGACTAAAGTGTTGGAACTAGGGCATGCGATTCCCTTCAGTGGTCATATGGGAATCAGCGCAACAGGACAGCGAATAGCTTGTCACTATTTCTGGCCAGGAATAACTGAAGATATCAAACGATATGTAAAATCCTGTCCAGAGTGCCAACGAGTAGCACCTAAACATTGGACTGCACCAGCAACTCTGGGGGAAATGCCCATAGTGGGAACACCCTTTGAGAGAGTTGCCGTGGATCTTGTGGGACCTCTCACCCGAACCAAGAGAAGGAACAGCTACATTCTGACTCTGGTGGACACTTGTTCTATGTGGGGAGAGGCAGTAGCCCTGTCATCGATTGATTCAAAACATGTGGCAGAGGCATTGCTCACAATTTTCACAAGGTTAGGCTTTCCCAATCAAATCTTGACTGATAATGGCTCTCAGTTCAAGGGGAAACTAACTGAAGAAGTTTTCAGGATCTTCCAGGCCAAACACTTCCATTGTAGTGTGTATCATCCCCAAGGGAACGGCCAAGTGGAAAGATTTAACGGCACATTGATGTCGATCCTGAGAAAGTTGGCACACGAAAAACCAGATACATGGGACCAGTACCTGCACGCCGCCCTCTTTGCTTATCGGGAGGTACCCCATAGTTCAACCGGTATGGCCCCGGCAACATTATTGTTTGGAAGGCCAATAAAAGGTCCACTCGAAGCTATGTTAAGAACGTGGACTGATGAAAAGGCAGAGGAAAACATTACATCTTCATACCAATATGTGAATGAGCTGACCACTCGGTTAAAAACTGGCTGGAAACTTGCCAATGAAAATTTGAAACAAGCCAGGAAGAAACATGCTGCCTATTATAACAGGAAGGCGAAAGACAGAAATTTGGCTGTGGGAGAGAAAGTACTGCTTCTTTTGCCCGGGAGTCAGAATAAGTTACAAATTGGATGGCAGGGTCCATATACAGTTCTAGAGAAGGTGTCTAGAACAAATTATAAGATAGATAAGAAGGGGAAAGAAAAAATCTATCATGTGAATCTCCTGAAGAAATATTTGGAAAGAGAACATCAGGAGGAGACACACTTGTTGACCTTGTCCATCGCCATGGAGATGAAAAAGGAACCACTTTCATCATTTGAATATCCATTACACCCCTGTGAGACAGCAGCACAGGTGAAAATCAGTACACATTTAACGAAAACTCAGAAAGAGAGAGTGCAACAGGTTCTAAATAATCATGCAGAGGTGTTAACAGACCGACCAGGGCATACAAACCTATTGGAATATGATATGAAACTAATAGACTCCACACCTGTCTGTATGAAACCATATTCGATTCCGTTTGCTAAGGAGAAAGCTTTGAAGGAAGAGATAGACTATCTATTGAAGGAAGGAATTATTTCACACAGTGAATCTTCGTATAGTTCCGGTGTTGTACTCTTAAGGAAGCCCTCTGGAGAACATAGACTCTGTATAGATTACAGGAGACTGAATGCTATTACAGAAGGACAGGTGGATCCATTGCCGGATACAAATCAGCTGTTTGCCAGACTAAATAAAGCTAAATATTTCTCCAAAGTGGATCTGAGTAAAGGATATTATCAGATTCCAGTAAAGCCTGAGGTTAGACCATACCTAGCTTTTAGTACCTCAGAAGGACACTATGAGTTTAATAGATTGCCATTTGGATTGAAGAATGCGCCTAGTGTCTTCTCTAGAATGATGAGAAAATTATTGGATCCTCTGAATAATCCCTGTATAACAAATTTTATGGATGATATCCTTATAGCAACAGAAACATTTGAGGAACACATTGACTCTCTGAACATGCTGTTTGATCGACTTAGGGAGGCAAATTTAACAGCCCGACCAACCAAATGTTGCGTTGGATGTAAAGAATTGGAATTTTTGGGACACACAGTTTTATCAGGGAAACATGACCCCTGACCCAAAGAATTTAGAGAAACTACAGAAAGCCCCGAGACCACAAACCAAGAAGGACGTGAGATCCTTTGTCTCATTATGTGGTTTCTACCAGAAGTATATCAAAAAACTTTAATTCCATATGTGCACCGTTAACTGAATTGACACGTAAAGGACATCCAGATCGCATTACATGGACACCACAATGTGAAATGACTTACCAAGAATTGAAGGAAAAGCTCACAAGTAAACCCATTTTGAAATTACCTGACTTAAGTCAAGAATTCATAGTAAGGACGGATGCAAGTAATATTGGGCTGGGTGCAACTCTACTCCAGAAATCAGATGCATTGGATGGGGAATTAAGCCCAGTGGCATATGCTAGCAGAAAGTTGAATAAAGCTGAAATAAACTACTCAACTAGCGAAAAAGAATGTCTTGCAGTAATATGGGCAATAAAGAAATTCAATATTTATCTATATGGGAAGGCATTTAAGTTGCAAACAGACCACAAACCTTTATCGTTTCTAGCACAGGCTAGCATGAGAACTCCAGGTTACTCCGATGGTCTTTACTTTTGGCTCCATATAATTTTAGCATTGAGTATATATCTGGAAAAACCAATTTGGGAGCGGATTTTTTTAAGCCGCCATCCGTGTGATGAGAATCACCGTAAACCCCAGAAATAATAATAAATTTCTCTATGTGTATATAGAATAAAGGACTGACATATAATGTCTGTTTTTAAGAGGGGAGGTGTCGTGGAATATTCTAATCCACATATATAAATTATTAGGTAAATATGAAGCCTAACAAATAAAATTAATAAAGAAAAGAGCAATGGTAAAATAACAGTGCTGTCACAAAGAAGGTACTCGAAATCCCCCTTGTTTTCTGCTTCGTCTGCAAATTGTAACGCTTTCACGTTGATAGTAAAAGCTTACTGTATTATACCCGCTTTCTTCAATGAAACGTGTGCTGTATTTCTTGGAAAAACATTGAGAGGCACCCTGCGTAATGACCTAAATTAATCCTAACATTAATTATATTACGTTACCAAAACGAACGAACAGATGGACTCAAATAGGATAAGAGAGAGAGGGGCGAATAAAATCAGGAACGCATGCAAAATTAAACACGCGTCGCGCGATACACAATTGCTGCCATCACGCGTGTAAGGCCACATGCACTAACTTTTTTTCGGACGGACAGTGATAAAAACACTAACCTTCCCAGAGTTAGGTTTTACAATCACAAAAAACGCTTATTAGGAAAGATAACATGATATGGGTTTACGTTTGAAAACATTACAGTACCCAGACAGCACATCTTCGAAACAGGAGGTAGAAGGAATTGCATATTTTGAACGCAGCCACGTAGCTCTTTTAAATTTGGATATTTGGGTTCCTTAGGGCTTGCTGACAAAGAATATGTAAAACGTTACGCAAATAGTCCAGGAATTAATAAATTATAACCAAAATAAAATAGTGGGGATGCCTGACAACATAAAATCATTTCTGCTCATAAAATTTTTTTATAACGTGTTTGAACAAAACCTTACGTTACAGAAATAGCCTACCATGTAAACTCCAAATTGATTGGAGCGCAACAAATGAAAGACTAACCACGATTGGTCGGGCTATAAATACTATCTTTCGTTGTTAGGGGAGACGTGAAAAGGTAACATTTTTTCAAACACTTGTCGAAACGTGGCTCCATTGGCTAGACTCGCTGATATACTCACTTAGGAGCGTTAGTTCGAGACCACTAGTGCAAATAAGCTTGATAAAGCAACAGTGCGTTGAAGCCAGCTCATATTTTTGCTAAATAAAAGCCTGGAACATAAGCAGATGGGAATTTGTGCCAGAATTCATTGCTAATCAACGTATCTGTGTTTATTCTATGAATTGTGGTAAGCTTGAACCATTCAGTATCTTTTAATGAAAATTGAATGTGAATTGTTAATTTATGCCTGTATATATATGTGTAGTTCAGTAGCAAACATGATGTAAAGCCTATAATGCTCCAGCCTGAACAGAAGGTGTCGGAGGAAAGTAAAACGGCATGGAATGGCCAAACAGTACACTGACACCTAGATGATTGACTAGACAGAAATAATGCTGGAATTGCAGAGGCGTAGTAACCATTAAGGAGGTTAATACTGGTATAAAGTATTTCAGATGAAGCTGACAGTTGGCCTAACGCTCTGAACTCAATGTTTGTGATGTATTGTGCTCTGTGTAGAACTAGAGTATCAATTAGTTATGAAGTAGAAGGTACATCCTTCTTGTTTTCAGGGACCGTGGTCTTGATGGTATTGAGCAGCACCTGGTCAGAGCTTTGCTGAATCCAGAGTCGGACAGCATACTCCTTGGTCCATTTTGCTATCAGTGAGGGGCCTCCGGGGTCGAGGCGAGATTCGTGCAGGGCGGTCTGTTCATCTCACCATCCAGCAAGACAAGCTGATGTGGCCAGCTGAGCTCAAAATTATGTACCCCCAGCTTAAAATGACCTTGTAAAAATAAAAAAT